>CAIGRF010261282.1:12110-25403 GCA_903798235.1 Fraxinus ornus
AAGAAATTTGTAAATTCGATTAGCGTACAATCGTCGGAGAATTTTTAAAATTAGTATATTATCGAAATTCAAATTTATTTTGATTTTGCCTCTGTTTGGTGGAGATTAAAATCAAATTTTTAGTAAATCTTAATAAAAATTAAATAGTTATGGATTCCATGAAATATGTTATTCAAATTAATTGTTAACTTTGATTTAGATTAAAATTTGAATTTGAATCGATATCAAACATGATTTAAAAAAGAAAAAAAAAAAAAAAAACACTCACAAAAGTTGGGGGGCACGTGCCCCCCAGGACCCCCCTGGGTCCGCCCATGGGTGTGATGAAGAATTTGTATTTTGTGATTTTTTTTTATATTGCTTATAGATTTTTCTTCTAAATTTAATAAAATCGTATGTTAATGGATAGTGAGTGGCATTTTCTCTGCTTTCTATGTCGTGGCACGGTTAGCAATGAGACCACTAACCTAACATGGCATGGGGCATTAATTTAAGAAATTAGTATAATGGCCAAGCAAGCTGGAGTGAGGGTTTTGTGCGATTTCTTGCTCCTTTTTTCACTGACTAGTACGTGATCTGTGTTGTTGAGCGAGGTATATTCCATCGGCTTGTACTTGGTTGAAGCTCTCTAGAGCTCTATCCTTGATTCGTTGCTACTTCGCATCGAGGTTTGTCCCATAATATCGAGCTTTTGCAATTGCCTTATCAATGATCAGAGTCATGCCTCAAATGCGAGCAATTCAATAACTAAATGACCTAAGAGAAATATGTACTATGGGTCAATACATAATAATAAATTTTTTTCATCATAATGAATTACTCCAGCTACAAAATAAGACGTAATCTAACACTGATACGAATATCTATAAATCTTACTCGTTCTTGAGGCTAATTTTTATATATGATTTTATTGCTCTTGGTGGTAGGATTAGAATTTCCAATTCTCGATACATACGAAACATATTCAATGCACAATCACAACCACAACCACAAGAGATAAGATGATATGTATCTTATTTGAGAGGATCTAAACGACTTACACGTATAAAAAAATTCAAGATTAATTATATGTATAACTATATTTAACACATAGTGTGTGACTGTGTGTGAGAGAGAATGTTTTTGCAAAGGTGTTAATCCTCCATGCATAAAGGGCATCAAGCTATACATATATACATGCAAAAGCTCACAACTTTAACTAAAATCGAGCAGAGGGGCTTTATTCCTTGTGTTTGAGTTAGGAGAAAATCGGACACAGTTCCCGATTCTCTGCCTCACTTTTTCGATCTCGTATTTTGTGCTTCACCCTACCCTTTTCTGCATAATTAAAGCATATATTAAGCTCTGTTTGACAGTATTTCTTTTTTACTTCTAACTTTCTTAGAAGTTCTTTTTTTTTTTTTTTTTAAATGTTAGGGGTCGATCTCTTTGTGTTTTGAGTTTTGTGTATTGAGTATCTATTTTTAGATTGTTGAAAATGTGTTCTTTTTGACATTTTGAAAACACCCAAAACGTGTTTTGAAAATTTTGGTTTGATTATAACTGAAAACACTCAAAACGACAAATTTTTCTTTATAAATTTTTAACTTGTTTTTAAAAACGCGTTTTCGAAAATAGGAAAGAGAACGCGTTTTCACTATTTTGAAAAATCGAAAACAGAAAAAGTTTGAAAACGGTAAAGAGAACAGACCCTTACTTTTTTAAATTTTTTTGTAGTCGGATAAAATAATTTCAAAAAATTATTCAAACATATTTAAAAACAACTTAACTTCATAAGTAATGTTTCACTTTTCAAAAGTCCAACCAGGTGCCCTTGATTCATTGACTGTAGAATTATTTTCAAAAATTGTTAAAGACAATGTAGTTACTTATTAGTTTATTTAATATTTCAAAAAAAAATATGTAGAGTACAATATTTAAATCAATTAAATATTTTAAGATTTAGAATCATGGCTATCGAATCTAAGGCTGCACTTCCTTTTGGAGACGCATGTGGTCAATATTTTATACCTTGTCTCCATTAATAATATATTTACTACGTTATATTGAAATAAAAATCAATAATTTTTTGTTTACTATATTTAAACTAGCAGATTTAATTGGAATGCAAAGATGGTGAAAAATGAAATGACCAATCAAGCCTACTCGATATTGTTAGGTTTTGAGCCCCGTGACAACCTCCATCTATTTTGCTTCCACGTGAAAGAGATCTCTCTATTGAAACGTGCACAAATCTTACAAGAGAAGTGCTACTTGTACAAAATTTTGTACAACTTTGTTCACAAAATGGCCAGTGGCGGCCCCCTATTGGGGGGAGGGTGTGGCAAAAAGTTGTATAAAATTATGTACAAATAGAATTATTGATCTTACAAATGTAGCCCAAATATTTCTTTCTTCAAACCAGGTGAGATTCTATGAAGAAGGAAATGGCGAAGAACATGAAAGGTAACAATAGTAACCAGCTACATATCCACTAACAACTTTACACTACACCAAAAAAACACATTTTGCAGAGGTCAAAAAAACGCTACGGTAGACCTTTTGCAACATTTTAGCATGTATTGCGGGGGTCGGTGTTGCCGTTGAAGGAAGACTTTTTGCAGCGTTTATTCACCGTAGCGAAAAACTATTTTGCAGTGTTTTTTAAACGTTGTGGTAGACCCTTTTAATAGAGAGAAAAATGCAGCCAAATAATTATTATCGTTATTGTCCTCGGACATGGAAGAGGTGACGGGGTTGGGGGTGTTAAAATTTGGGGTTCTATCTTAAATTGTCAACCTTATTAAGATGAGTAATCCAAACTCTTATAAATTGATCTATGTTTTCATCTTTATTTGATGTGGGATCCTTTTCCCTTAATATGCACCCGCAAAATGGTGGTTTGTTTGAGCATACCAATCTTGAAATTCGTGCGTTTAATCTTTTTGAGTCTTAGTCGGATCGAATCGCTCGTTGGAGTGTAATATGCTTTGATACCATGTTAAGATTTAAGGTTCTATCTTAAAATATCAATCTTATTAAGATGAGTAGTCCAAACGCTTATAAATTGCTCTATATTTTCATCTTTATTTAATGTGTGATCATATCCCTTAATGGGGGAGATTAGACATTGAAAACATGTGACGATTTAATAGAGAGAGAAAAAAAAAGGATAATTTTCATCAAGTGAAGATCATCTTATACTGAAATTGAAAGTTTTGAAATTTAGAAGGTAAAAAGATTGATTAAATACCTATGTATTAGAATTTATACTTGGTAAACATTCAAAGAACGCGTCTACTACTATGCCAAACGCAATGCCACTTAGTGGGTTGGCAACGTGGAAGAAAAAAAGTTGATCATAATAAAAAATGAATTTGATGCAAATGGTCACAAACATTTGTCCATCTTGAATTTTTGGTCAAACATTTTATTCTTGGCACAACTGATCCTTTTGCATGGATTCCGCTCAAAAAGATGAGTAGATTGGCGTGTAGACTACACTTTCTTTTAAGGGTAAATTGCACATTCTTGACCCACAGGTAGTGATGGCAAAAAAATTCGCTCTGCCCCTACTCTACCCGGTCTCGTATGGGGAGAAAAAAAACCCCCTCGACGGGTTAGCGGGGCAGGGTGGGGGAGTGGTGGGACGGGGGTACCCTGCCCCGAACCCCCGCCTCACTCCAAATCCGCCCCATTGTCATCTCTACCTACATGTCCCACACTTTCTTTTAATAAGTAAATTACAATTTCTTGGTGCAATTTTCACGGTGCATTTAGGACTACATGTGTAATTTAACTTAAAAGAAAGTGTAGTTAACAGCCAAACTAACTGTTTTTTGGACGAAGTCCATCCGAAGGACCCGTTACGTCAAGAATGCAAAGATTTGTAACTATTTGTGCCAAGATTGAAAAGTTTGAACCAAAAACGCGAGATGGACAAAAACTTGGAACCATTTCACCAATTTCCCTACCAAAAAGGATACATGTCTGCATCCTCATAGTGGCTGCTGTATATGATTCATATATCAAATTCTAACCATTAATCACCAATTAAATTTTAAAAACTTGCATGAAAGGCAGAGTCCCACTACCACATTCCATGTCTTCTAGTAGATATGAAATATAGAAAGAGAGAGATATATATCAAGAAAAGGGTGGGGTGAGGGAGATAAAGCGGATTTGCCTTTGATACTGCTGCAATTCACCCTCCTTGTCAACACATGCAATCCACTTTCCACTGCAAAATCGACTTTGGACCCCAATATAACCTCATCTACAAGTAAAGAACACCCCATTCTCCCATATATTCTTTGAACAAAATCACAATCTAGTCTTAGATTTCTAAGACAAGGCTTCTGAGTTTTTGTTTCTGTTGATTATTGTTTTGTTAATCCAAATACTGTACTGCTGTACTTGTTCTTTCATTCCAAGAAAGTCTCATGAAACGAATATTTTCCCAAGATTTTCCTTAATTTCACCTTTTCAACTTCCTTTTTGTTTCTGCTATTGTTGAGTAATTAATCAGTAGAGATAAGAGAAAGGATGAGAGCAGGAGGTTTTACAGTGCAGCAAGCTCTAACTTCGGAGGCTGCAAGCGTTGTGAAACAGGCGGTGGCGCTTGCTAAGCGGCGCGGCCATGCACAGGTGACGCCTCTGCATGTTGCAAACACCATGCTGGCGGTTTCCGGTGGTGTGTTCCGCAACGCCTGCCTTCGGTCTCACTCCCATCCTCTCCAATGCAAAGCTCTAGAGCTTTGCTTCAATGTGGCACTCAATCGCCTCCCAGCTTCCTCGCCTAGCCCCATGTTAGGCGGTGCCCCTTCTCAACAATATCCGTCCATTTCCAACGCCCTTGTGGCCGCCTTCAAGCGTGCTCAAGCCCACCAGAGGCGTGGCTCCATCGAAAACCAGCAGCAACCACTATTGGCTGTGAAAATAGAGCTGGGGCAGCTCATAATTTCAATTTTAGATGATCCCAGTGTAAGTAGAGTTATGAAAGAAGCTCGTTTTTCGAGTACTCAAGTGAAAAGCAATGTGGAGAAAGCAATTTCTTCTGAATCATGCGTTCAGAACTCTCCTACCGTAAGTAAGTCCAAAGAAAATAACCTTCTAACCCTTTCTCCATCTCCCACCACTAATCAAACCGGGTCGAAAATTAGCACGCCAAGTACTTCTGGACCAGTCGGAAATGAAGACGTTAACAGTATAATAGAAACTTTGGTGAACAGAAGAAGGAAAAGTATCGTGATAGTAGGTGAATGCATAACCAGTTTAGAAAGTATAGTTAGAGGAGTGATGAATAGGGTTGACAAAGGAGGAGTTCCTGAATCTTTTAGAGAAGTAAAATTCATAAGCATCCCACTTCATTCTTTCTGTAATCTGCATAGGGAAGTAGTTGAACAGAAGATGGGAGAATTGGCTTGCCTTGTGAAGAGTCTTGTTGCTAAAGGAATTGTTTTGTACTTAGGAGACCTGAAATGGATTGCTGATTATAGAGCCAGTTGTTGGGGACAAGAGAGAAGCAACTACTGTCCTGTGGAGCACATGATCATGGAAATTGGAAGATTGGTTTGTGGAATTGGAGAATTTGGGAAGTTTTGGCTCATGGGGATTGCAACCTTTCAGACTTTCACAAGGTGCAGAAGTGGGCAATATTCACTGGAAAATATCTGGGGTTTGCATCCTGTTACAGTTCCTGCTTACACTTTGGGCTTGAGTCTCATTTCTGACAGGTATAACATTTACTGATCTTAAGTTGTTAATATGTTTATATGGGCATAATTTATTGAATTTCTTCCGCATTTAATTCAATAGATTTCTTGGATATATTTTCTTTTAATTCTGTAATTGATTGTAAAATAAATTTGGTTCAGTGATAAAGAAACTGAAGCTAGAAGCCAAGATGCCGAAAATGGAGGCCTTCAGCTACTGCTTACAGATGGAGAAGAAAAGCTCAATTGCTGTGCAGATTGTTCAGCAGAATTCGATACAGAAGCTCGATGCTTACAAATCAACAATTGTAACACTGAGCCCACATTGTCAAGCCTGCCTCCTTGGCTCAGAAAGGAAGGAAGAAGACTTATTAGTAATGATCAGGTCATCATTTTTTCGAACTTATCTTTTACTTTTACCTTTTTAAAAAAAAAAAAATCTAAATCTCTTTTACCTTTGGTTCTTCTCCTTCAATCCACCATGAAACTTTTGAACCACCTCTTTAAGATGTTTAGATTATTAGAGAGGGGACAAAATTAGTGATTGAAATTATGCTTTCAACACATAGACTCGTGCCTAGGTTAGTTTTCCATCAAAATGCGACATGCACACAATTTGATAAATAGAGCTTTACTGAAAGTTGTTAGAGAGGAAATGACAGGCACAAGTCCAAATCTCATTTTTTTTTCTTCCTTTTTTTCTATGATCCCTTTGATTTCAGGACTGTGTCTCAGTGGGAGAACTCTGCAACAAATGGAATGCAATATGTAATTCAGTCCACAAGAAACCTAAGGCATTGGAAAGAACCCCAAGTTTCTCTTTTGCATCACCTTCACCATCTGCTTCTTGCTTTTCTTTCGATTTACAGAATCCCAGTTTGCCGCAAATTCCTTTTTCTAGACTAGCATTTTCATCTAATCCGAGTTCCACCCATAATTCTGCTTCCTCAAGCGATGTTATGGACACGGATTATGCACAAAAGTTCAGGGAATTGAATGCTGAAAACTTGAATTTTCTATGCAATGCATTGGAGGAAAAAGTCCCATGGCAGAAACAAATCATTCCTGAAATTGCTGGAAGCATACTTCAATGCAGGTCTGGAATGTTAAGAAGAAAAGACAAGATAAGAAGCAACGAGGTTAAAGAAGAAACTTGGCTGTTCTTCCTAGGACTTGATGCACAAGCAAAGGAGAAAATTGCTAGAGAATTGGCTAAAATTGTTTTTTGTTCTTATTCAAACTTCATATCGATTCCATTGAGTCAATTTTCATATACAAGGTCAGATTCAACTGGTGATCATCGAAATAAACGAACAAGAGATGAACAAAACAGTAGCTACATTGACAGATTTGCTCAGGAAGTGTCTGCTAATCCACACCGCGTTTTCTTAGTAGAAGATTTGGATCAAGCAGATTACTTTTCTCAAATCGGCATAAAAAGGGCCATTGAAAAAGGCAGAATAACCAATGAAAATGGCGAAGACGTTAGCATTTGTGACGCCATTATCATATTAAGCTGTGATAGTTTCAGCACTAGGTCAAGAGCCTCTTCACCTTCAACTAAGCAAAAATCAGATGGATCATTGGAGGAAAAGGAGGCAGGAGAAGATGAAAAAAGGTCTCGTGTTTCATTGGACTTGAATATTGGCTTTGACAATGAAAATATCGAAGATAATCAGTCAATTGACGATTTAGGGATTCTTGAAATCGTTGATAGGAGCGTAGTGTTCAAAATTCAGGAGTTATAGGAGAACTTTTTTGTAGTATCTCTAAGTGCACGTAGATGTACCAACCAAGTCGACAATGTTGAAACATTTTCTTTATTTGTTTTTTTGTTTTCTGAGGAAATAGATTAATGAATGAATATCTACCACTTTTATGTATTTCTCCTGTAAATATTAGAAAGGCCAAAAGATTTTTCAAAGATATTCCTTCATTTTTTCAATTTGGGGCCTTCAAAGCTTAATGATTATAAATTGACACTTCCTGCTGATGGGTTAAGTCTTCCAAAAAATGGATTCTCAGACAATAAAAATAGGTTTATCTTCGATAGTTGTAAGAACCCTAAACTACCAATCCCACAAACTTTGAATAAATTAAGAATCAAATCAACACATGTTTCTAGAGAAGATGAGCTTAAAAGAAGACTGTGTCCTAGTCGAGCTTCACATTTTGAAGACTGATTCATTATCAAAAGTACTTTATATCTACACATTTCACGTAATTTCCCACCCACACATCTAGTATATGATTATCTAATACAAACAAAATCCAGATTAGGTTTAGAATTTATGTATGTAGATTAGACTATAAAAATGGATTATACATATATCTGATTCAAGATATGCTTATTGTGAAATTTAGAATTTCTCGTTTTTCTTGAAATATGAAAATTAGGGTTTCATTATTGGTTTTTATTTTTTATTGAATAAAATATAAGAACTTTGATAAATTTCAAATTCTTTTGGTATAAGATTTTATTAATCAAATCAATCCCTGTCATTCGGTAAATTCACAAAGTTGTATCCGTTTGAAATCAATGAGTTTCGATCCTATGTTTGTTATATTTCACATTCTTGGCGTATAATGATGCAACTAATATAAAAAAGAGATTTCTCATAAATCATCCTGCTCAAATGATATTACAATATAGAAAAGATAACAGGATTCGCTCAAGAAAACCCTAATTACACTTGGAGAGAGAGAGAGAGAGAGAGAGAGAGAGAGCTACACAAATGAACAATGAAACGTCTACGTAACCGTGCTTTATCTTCAAAAGACAAAAGCGTGTTCTTCCAAGAAACAACTTTAATTAACACAAGTAACGATTTTAGATTAATTTGTATAATACAACACAACAATATTAATATATCAAAAGTTTGTCAAAAATATTGTACGTATGGAACTTCCTTATGCAAATGATAGTGTTCGTGAAAATTAACAATCAATTATATCAATTTGAGTTATAAGACGTAACCATCAATATGCACGTATTGATGATGTTATTATTATTGTGATAGCGTATAGATATTGTCCGAATATAAGTTAAATATGGTTTATTATAAGACGAGTCTTACTTCAAATATGCTTAGTCTATATCTAAAAAGTTTAAACTTAGCTAGTTATTTGTCATAGATTATTCAAGTTAATTTGTAGTATTGTGATTCATTTTATTTCCAATTTCACTTTTAAAGTGATTTTCAATTTATTTGTGAGGAATATATAATTTATTTTCTGCCTTCTTTCTCACTATATTTGATCTAAAAGGATAGGAAAAAAAAAAATTGTTTTCAAGCGTTAGAAATTTAGTAAATTTGATTCAAGAATGAGCAAGTTCTAGATGGCTTTTCTAGTTTTATACATACTTTTCAAAGCAAGAGCATCTGTAAAAAAAAAAAAAGACCAGTATAAGAACAAAAAGAAAAGAAGAAACAAAAGGAAAAGTGAATAAAGGTAAAAATAACTTGCTTTCTCTTTTAATTTTTACGAGGTGTGATAGAGGAAAGTCATCCAGAGAGGTTTATACTTAATTTTTGAATTTCAGTAATAAGCCTTCTCCTTTCATTTCATAATCCCACCCACCCCCATCCACCCCCCAAAATAAATAAATAAATTAATTAATTTTAAAAAAAAAATGAAGAGGAGAAAGAAGAAGTAGAAAAGAATGAATCAAGTAGTTGAGACTTGAACAGTGAGTGTTGAATTCGAATAGTTGAAGCTCTAGTTTCGACTTTACTTTGAACACGAACTTCAATGTATACTCTTTGGTTTTCCAACTTTTTTGAAGAAGTTAAAACATTTGAATTACCTCTTCAAAGCAGAAGAACATTCAATTAACTTTTCATTTCGAGAAATAAAGTATGGGTCCGGTCCTCAAGTGATGAAAAAGTTCGATAATTTAACACCTTCTACTATCTCCCATCGAAGAATCAAATAAAGAGTCCTAAAGGCCTAACATGAAATTTATTCATCTGTACATCGTTTACATGATTTCTTTTAATTTTTTTAAACCGCCTTACCAATTACGAAAATATGTCCTTTTGAAAAAGCAAGCATCCTCATCCAAAATAAACTTTTTATCAACCTCACTTAATAAAATCAGGTTTAAAATAATTAAATGTCCTAATTGGTAGCCAATGACATTGATTTGGAGAATAATTGTTGTATAATTATACCACTAAAATAATTATTATATATCTGTAAAGGTAAGAGCCCAAAAAGGAAGATGAATTTGATCCATAACGTAATGGTGGCGCAAAGGAAGAACAACAACATTTTTTTTTTTTGGCTTTAGAAGGTTGAAAAAAAAAAAGTGAAAATCTTCCCTAAGAAATAACAAAANTAACAAAAGTAAGCACTACTTTTCATGCTTATTGTGAAAGAAAAGTTTTTTCTTCTTGATTTTTGTAATCAAACATTCCATCTCTAGGAAAAAGCATGTAAAGTTAGAGAATAAGAAAACTTTCAAAATGAATAATAATAATATTATTATTATAAAAGTAAAATAAACATTGATAAAGAATCTATCTTTAAACCTTAAAAAAGATGTTTTTACTTTAGAATCGCCAAAAGATGATTATATTGGTATGGCTTTAAATTAAATCTACTTGCATAAGTAGGGAATTTGTCTCTATACTGGCTTTTTAAAAGCTAAGGAGTTTGGGAGGAAAGGGAGGTTTGATTAAACTCTTGTCTACATTCTTTTCCCCTATCCATCTCCAAATGCCTTCTCTTTAGGGTTAAAAGAACTCCAAACAAGTTACATAAAGTTCGATTTCACATCGTTCCTTAAATACGAGATAGATGTAGGTAACTCTAAAATTATAATGAACTAATTATTTATTTAAATTTATACTTCCGACACATCAAAGATACGTAGACGAAGTTTTTGTTTTTTAAGCAAATGTGTAATACATGCACAATTTGTATAATACGATGACAACAAGATTTAAATCGATAACTTTTCTTGCTCTGATAGCTAATAAATTTACTTATAAATGATTGAATCTTAAAACACTTTATGTTCTATAACTCGAGCAACCAATGTTGGGTATATTGAGTTTTCTGGTTCCGTTTTAAAATGTCTTACTTGTTAATGGAAGTAACTCAAATTCTTATATCGGTTAACGTGTTTATATTTCATTGACATTGCATTTTGACCTTAATAATGTTTCCACATACTCATTTGAGCTATAAACAAATCAAATTATGTGTTTATGATTGTTGACTAGGATATCATATCGAGTTTTGAGATTCCACCTTAAAAGATCAATGTTGTTAAGAAAATTAACAAAAACCTTTTATCGATAACAAAAATATTAATATTTAATCAATGTGAGATTTTATCCTCGACAAAATGAACTCATTTTTGCATAGCAACATTAATTTCAATTATAATATAGATGCACGAGAAAGAGGGTGGTCGAATTCTAGATCAATTCACTTGATTAATAACTAAGATTTGGATGCATAAGAAACTAAGTTCCAACTTTGCCTAACCAATTGATATGAAAGTTGGCCAATTGAGTGACAATAAAATTTGAGAAGTTGCTAGGAACCTATCTAAGGAAAAATAAAAATAGATGAATAAATAATTTGTTGACACGTGAAGGCATTTGGAATCTAATTAATTTTCCTCAAAAGCAGGAAGAAAGATATTCCATGCATGGTGACTCGTTAAATTATAATGTAAGTGCAGAAAGTGGACAGCCCTTTTGACACAAAGGTGTTTACTTTTTTTTTGCACACCTCGTGGATTATAGCTAAAAGATTGCTTTAATCCAAGTACCTTTTTTCTACCTTTAAATGGATTTACTTTTTCTCATTGATTATCTTATATACATAATGGTATTAACAATTTGTGTATTGTGAAATGATGCATTGGAAATTTTATAAGATGATTGTTTCTAACAACTCTAAGCTAAGGTTGATTAAAAAATTGTTTCAAGATTCAACATCTTAGTATGGAATATTGACGCGTGGAGCCTATTATACCATATAGTTATCTTTTTCTCAGTCGCTGTTCGATCTGAGATTTATAACCGTTATATATAAAAGTACTTTAAAAAATGCTCATATGTATTGAGTTGTCCTAACATTTTTCTCGTGCTCAAAGGGTATTAGGGCAAGTCACCGTTCTACGTGTCATAATAGAGAGAAAACACATAGAGATGTGAGTCATAAATACAATATAATCCAGATGCATAGCAACTCTCACATTGAGAGTGAAGCACCTCAAAACATGTTTGGTTTTGCTATGTACAAGTCCATAAAATTTTGACAGAATTCTTACAGAAAGGTACTGTACAATTTTTCATTGATTTTTGACACAATAAACACATAAATTGCATCATAGAATAAAGTTATAATATTTTAACTATGGTCGGGAACACCATCCACCAACAAGAATAATATTTTATTCAAACTTGTTTTTTCGAGTAAAAGCTATTAACTTATTGTGGCGAGTAAAGATACATTTTGCGTATGAAATAATAAGTTACAAGTAGTGCACAATATGTGAAAGCTATTTATTTCAGAAGTAACCTATGCCTTATGGTCAACTAATTAACCTAGTTTTTATTTAGAAATCTAATGTATAAAAGAGATATTTATTTTAAATATTCATTTACAGGTTGGGTAAAAACTAATCCAAACTGATCAAAACCGACCAACCAATCCAACCCAAAATTGATCGATTTGGGTTGGTTTTTTAGTTTGGGTTGGAAATCAAATTTGAGGTCGGATTGTGTTGAATCTCGGATTATGAATTAAAACCCTACCCTATCTGACCCGATGAATTAAAAATCTTAATAGCTAAAATGGAAAAACTTAAATATACACAATAGTGAAGACAAGAAAATGACTTAGAATATAGAAACGTCCTTTTTTTTTTTTACTTAGGTTAATTGGCTATGTACAAATGCAAAGTTATTAATGATAAACTAAAAATTAAGAACTAAAAAGGAAAATATTCCATAATTTCAAACTCGTTTATATATTATTTTACAGAAAGAATACATTATATATGTAAAAAAATAACGAATGTTTTCGAGTGCTTCTAAACTTTAAAAAACTTGTTCAAATTCAACAAAAAGGTAACCGGATCCAACTAGAATTGGGTCAAGCCCTAACAGACCAACCCAATCCAAACTGATCTAAGCTTGATTGGTTTGGACTGAGTTGGGTTGAATTGGATTTAGAGTGTGTTTGGTGCATATTAAAATGAGAGAATGCATTTTTTTGAAGAGATATGATAAGGAATATGTGGTTGAAAAAGAAGAAAAAGTTATTGATGTAATGAAAAATATTATTTTAGTGAAGAATGTGTGGTTGAAAATGAGTAGAAAAATGAGAATGAAAAAAATAATGTGGATCAAACAGGGGCATAAACTTGAATTTGATTGATTTGATTTTAGATCATCCAACTAATCATGTCGGACTGGGTAAAAAATCGATCCAACCTAAACCCAGCCCTAAGTAAACCTACACAAGTAAATTTTTGAGCTTTTCCTAACGTGCTTGTTGATCATTCCTTCATTTGGTGAGCCCGCCCTTAGATGAGTTGAACTATGGATTTTGTCGTTTCGGGCTTAAAGGATTG
>CAIGRF010261294.1:0-49682 GCA_903798235.1 Fraxinus ornus
ACTTCCTGTGTTAGCTGCTATTTCATAAGTTCAACATTTAAGCTTTTCATTAATTTCAACTAAAACTTCGTATTCCTAACCAGCCCCGCCTCAAGGCTCAAACCACTAACTTTTCTAGTTGGCGAGGCAGTTAAAAAACCTTTAACAATTTGGATATTCAAACGATTTTTAAAATAGTTACACCTACTTAGCTTGTGTTTGACACCCATTGGGAATATAAAGTTTGGAATAGTGATTGATGAGAGAATGTGCGGTGAAAAAGTGATGAATTTTTTTTGATTTGTGTGTAATATTATTTTATTTGGAGAATGTGTGTTTGAAATGAAGAAGGAGAAAAAAAAAATTAATGAGAATAGGTGCCAAACGGGGCTTAATCTTATTTAGTTCAAACTAAATGTTGATGATGTACCTGAATTCAAACCGATGATTTCATTAACAGTTTCAACTTTTTAATATTTGCTTAGAACATTGTTCATATGGATGAATGTTTTTTAAGTTGTTTATCAAACTCCATGCGTGCGTTTGAGGGTTAAATATTTAAGTTAAAAATTGTGACTTACAACTTCTACCCAAACTATTTATATGCACATATCACGTATAATGTCATACATATAATATTCAAGTATACTAGGTCATAAAATCTGAGACATACTTTCTAGGGTAAATTCCCCTTGCCAGAAAAGGGGCTCCCGAGTTCCGTATTGGTGGGGGGCCTGACAGTTTCAGGCCCCCCACCAATAGGGGGCGCCCGGGTTTGACCCGGACACCCCTTTTCTAGCAAGGAAGCAGGGTCCTACTTTTTATACATTATTTTTCATTTGCATAATTCATAGTACTACACATAAATTTAATAACACCTATGCATAGAACCTCAATAACATGGCGAGAGATTCTTTATACGCTTTTGCAAGGTTTTTTGTCATTGAATTTGAGGTTTATTGTTCAGTTATTAGAGACATGTCGTTTAGTCCTCAATTAATTTTTTTTCTTTAATTTTGAATTGATCGATCATTTGATGTTTTATATAAACACCAGTGAAAGTGTCGTAGTATAGTTGGCTATGTAATAGCATTAACTGATTTTTGGTTATTTTCGAAACATCACTAATTAATTCTATTTAGCAAAACTTTATGAAAAATACACAAATAAAGTGAATCATGTCGCAAATTGCTTATAAAATACATAAAGCTTGCATACCTAATTTTGGACAGTGTCTATTGCACTTACAACGAAGTGAACATGTTGCAAATTGCTTATTAATTGGTAGGTAGCATAACCCCCATCTGGAGAATCTAAAAGTTCAAATCAATAAAACTTGATTGCTTCCTCAATTTCAAAGCACATCTTATATATTAATTGCATGACAGTCGACATTTCAAGTTGAACCGCAACTTATCGTAGCCAACATTTATCTCATGGATTTGAGGCAACGACCCTAACTGTCATCGCGGGGGTCAAGGGGGTAGCGCCCGCTCGTGGGGTCCGAGGCAATGTCCCTGGTGGTGGTCGACCTGACCAGTCAGGTCGAGGGGGCAGCGCCCCCTCGTGGGGTCCGGGGCAACGCCAGAGGCGGTTTCAGAAATCGCCACATGTGGTACAAAGTGTTTTGCCCGTAGTGATGAAATATAGAAAAAGAATTTTAAAATTATCAATTATAACCTAATCAGATTTTTAAAAAGGAATAAAAACACCCACTTGAATTTATTTATCTTATTTCATTTCACAAAATTTTAGACTAAATAAAATGTATCTCAATTTATAAAAATAAAAAATAAAAAAATTGGATTTGCACGGAGACACCGTGCGTCTCCGTGAGGCATGGTGCCCGTGTCTCTGTGCCACACGGAGACACATATTTTTTTTTTCTTTTATCGACAACAATAGATACATCTTTCTCACAACACACAACTCCTATGGGGTTTTTAAGCGCAATAATCGGCCTAAGAAGTAAGCTAATCACTGATTATTGCTCCTCCTTCCCGTTCCTCGTCTGCTTTCCTGCACATTTCATCGGTCTCTTTCTTGCTACGATGGCGGCGGTGATCGTGGCGATAATGCCAACTCTGGTGGTGGTGCTTTCAAAGTTTGGAAGGTTGGCAAAGGAAAATCGAAATCGGGTGAGAAGGCAGTGGGCTGCCGACGGTTGGGAAAATGAAAGAAAAATCACGGAACATCAAACGACATCGTGTTGGTTGATGATTGAATTTGTTTTTATGATCTTTTTTTCTACGTAACATCTGAATATATATATATCTCCGGCTTCGGCCCCATTTATTTATCGGCGTTAACATATTTCATATTTTCTTGTAGCACCTGAGTATGCACTTTGTAGCTTTTAAGATACACTATGCAACTATTTTACATTCAAAGCAATGCTCTTCTTTACTCTTTTAACTTTTTTTTTAGTTCTCCTCTTGTTATCAAAATAAATTATTTCTTAATTTATAAGCAACCAAGGGAACAAGTGTTTCGATAGTTTTAGCGTAAATAGCAGCAGGGTCCCCAATC
This sequence comes from Fraxinus ornus, assembly GCA_903798235.1. Taxonomy (NCBI): domain Eukaryota; kingdom Viridiplantae; phylum Streptophyta; class Magnoliopsida; order Lamiales; family Oleaceae; genus Fraxinus; species Fraxinus ornus. Next base: position 2,509 of record CAIGRF010261294.1, read on the forward strand.
TTTCACTCTAGGTGTTTTTGGGCCTCCAACCTACAAAGCAGAGCAGTTGCATTCTCAAAGTTTCTATTTTGTTTGACCTCCAGTCCTTGTTCCTATCTTCTGTCAAAACTTCCATTAAAATAATTGCTTAATGTTGAAAAGACAATTTTAACGTAATTGATTTTAACAAACAAGGAAAGCAATAAAAAATAAATCAATGAAAAATAATAGAAAAATAAAAATTGCAAGTCATCCTCCCAACACACCTCCGCGTTATCATCTTAATGAAAGTTTTGACGGACAATGATAAGGCTAGGATTAAAATATCACCATTTTCTACTCCGTTTCTTAATTTATTTATATATTTTAAAATAATTTTATATACAGTTTTAATTTAAAATGTGAAGTAAAAAAACCTAAGAGTCAGAGTGGATTTTAAGGCACGTACCATATTCTACTTCCCGACCACAATCCCCCAACCGGGTGAGATGGGGGGTGGCATAAGGACCTTTTTTTTTTAATATGTACCATAACTGATGTGGAACAAAATTAAGTCTCTATCTGAGCTCCATTTTTCAGAAAACATATTTTTCGCTCTTATTTTCATTCATACATTCTCTAATAAAATAATATTACGTATAATTTTTAAAAAAAAAATTATTTCTTAACTACATATTATCCAAAAAAAAAATCACTATTCAAATATCCATTTCTAATGGAGCTCAAATAGGAGCTAAGAGAGTATGCAATTGCTAATTTTAGTAAGTTGGGGACCCAATAACACAGAGTGCAAAAGAGTGAGAACCTTGCTACTAATATTATACCTTACTTTTTAGTTTTTAAACCCCCATTCCCACAAAAGCAGTATTAAATGGGTCCCGCAACATTCTGTAGGGCCCACACTACTTCGACACCTTTCCATTTTGAATCGTGTCCATTCACAAGATACACTCTCGACATCTCCACCGCCATTATCACTCTCAGCAAATCTCAATTCTCACGGAATCTTCATTAAAGTAACAAATAGTAGATTAATTTCACAAATCTATATAAATTATGAAATCAATGCACTCCTTCACACGATCAGAGTTTTATTCGGAAGATTGTCTGAACAAAAACACATATTGCTGATAGATTTTAGATTGTTTTCTTTTAATTTTATTCTCTGTTTTCGGTTTTTCTTTCTCTTTCTAAGGTTTGCTCGGATCTCTCCACTTCCTGTAAGTTTTAATGAACCCTTTTGCTGTTTTCACATTATTTGACAAATTGAATGCATTCTGTGAATCATTGGCATACTGTATGTATTTGTTCGTGTATCTTTCTCATTGCTGTTCTGTTGGCTAGAGAGGTATTTCTAATCTGTTGATGATAAAGAATAAAATTTAATTTTTCATTTTATTTTAGTGGCATGTTTTTGTTGATGTTGGGTCGAGCTTGTCTGCTTGTGGAAATGAGTCTACTTGTATTCCTCGGAAAAAAACCGCTCTGAGACGTGAGGTAGAATATGAATATCAGTTGCTAGAGTTGCCGTGTAAATAGTAATTTTAATCCTGTTGCTTTACTTTTGTTCGTACAATTAGGAAATAGAGTATTTTTGGCTTGGATTGGCTGGTAACAAGCCTAGAAACACATAAAACAACTCTACATTGAAGCTCCTCTTTAAAATAATGGATTGGCAGCTTCCAAGCATGGGGATTGATATGGATAAGTTATTGTAATCTGGCAACCTTAGCTCCATGCTTTGTATGTACAAGGATGTGGGGAAGTTTGGAATTGTCATGCATGCATTTTTATTTATCGAGTTATTCTACACAAGTATGGGTGTGTTATTTATTACCATATCTTCTCAAGTGTTTATATGTGAAGTACTCATTTGGATCTGAAACATTGATATGAGACAGACTAATAATTCAATATAATAACCTTTAAAATGAAAACACTGACATGTGGAAGGCATTACTACAACTAAATATATTTACGCTTTTATAAATTTCGGTAGCACAACTTGTCGATGTAACATTGGCATTATGGATTAGGCATCGGCTATATTCTAATGAGCAACTCCTACTTTTTTTGTATTTGGTAATACTAAAACTTTTCTTCTTTTCCATTTATGAAGTGTAAGTAACGTATTAAGAGTTGTTACCATGAGTAAACTGAAAAGGCTCGTCTCATTATGCTTTCTCATCACTTCAATAGAAGTTTAAAACCTGAGTTTTTGCAACCTTTTTTTTTCAAGCATCCCGAAGATACACGCTTTAAAGTGTTGTGTAGTCATTTTTATATGGGTGCATGGTAGCCATAGTTGTGTGCAAGGTGTTGGAAAAATCCAATTTTTAATCTAATATTTTCAAATGGGTTATTAGATGTGTTCTTGGTCATATGTGGGGTGTACTTCCTTAATCTTTTAGTCATTCATTTCATTGATTTCTTTTCTGCATTCTCAGTCTCTGTATTTTATCAAATTGTAGGTATTTTTATTCTGTTCTCTCATTCACTGATGTGTTACAAGCGTAAGAGTCCAGAAGAGGGCTTGGAAGGTTAGAGTATGATGGGCATCTAAAATTATGCACCCAGTTCATAAGAAAATAAAGTTTGGGGCTTTTGAAAAGAGATTGCCAGAATGGTTTTGATTATTATTGAATGAGCATATTCTGCCACAGTTTCTTCCGAGTGGCAGGACTTATGAGATTGTTTCTGGGAAATGTTATGCAAAATAGAGGTTTACGTTTACACATGTGCGAGCAGAATGTAGGAAAATAGAATTTGAACAATGGATGATCATAGAGAATCTGAAGCTCTGCTTCCTAGCTGGATTAATAAAAATTCATCAGAAATGGCTGAATCTCGTCTTTTTATTATTTCTTGCATCATTGCTGGTTTGATAGGAATTCTGACAATATTATTTACGGCTTTCCAGTGGAGAAGAAATATAAACTTAAGTTGGATGAAAGCCATTGCAAAGTCAAAGAAAACCCCAAAAGCATGCAATAAAATTCCTCTGGCTCCTCATACATGGGTTTTGGAATCTGTAATTCGAGGAAAAAATCTGAATTGCTGTGTATGCTTAAAGTCTATATCACCTTCGCAGTCTCTTGGTCCCGCGGCGGCGTCAGACATGTTTATCCACCGTTGCAGCATATGCAGTGCAGCAGCTCACTTGAGCTGCTCATCAAATGCTCAAAAGGATTGCAAGTGCATATCGATGTTTGGATATGGTTATGTAATACATCAATGGGCAGTGCGGTGGACAGAGGTGACAGACCAACCTGATGAATCTTCTTTCTGTAGCTACTGTGAAGAGCCATGTAGTGGTTCTTTTCTTGGGGGATCCCCTATATGGTGTTGCTTGTGGTGTCAACGTCTCGTGCATGTTGACTGCCATGGTAGCATGTTTAATGAAACAGGTGATATCTGTGATTTGGGCCCTTTTAGAAGGCTTATCCTATCTCCACTTTATGTGAAAGTTTTGAAGAGTACTGGTGGATTTTTAAGTTCCATCACTCATGGGGCAAATGAGATTGCATCTTCTGTACGTGCTAGCATCAGAAGTCAAAGTAAGAAGTACAAGCATGGAACTGAGACCTCTGCTGATACCGGTAATAGTAGTAATTTGAGTGTGTCATCAACAGAAAGCACCACAGAGACTAGTCAAACAGTAAATGGGTCTCATAGTGTGGAAGAAAACTGCAATCAAAATGTGAATACAGATGGAGTGGATAAAAAAAAGGATGGTGAAGCAAAAGAGATGGAGACTAAAGCCAGTTTGAAAAGAAGTTCATCAAGTAATCAGAATGGTGAAGCAAAACACATGGAGAAGAAACCCAGTTTCAAAAGAAGCTCATCACTTAATCAGAAGGATGAATTTCAGTTAGTTGGTATGAGACAGAAATATGAACTGATTGATTTGCCTCCAGATGCAAGACCCCTGCTAGTTTTCATCAACAAAAAGAGTGGAGCTCAACGAGGGGACTCACTCAGGCACCGACTGAACATTCTTCTTAATCCTGTTCAGGTCAAAGATTTAATAAGACAAGTTCTTCAGATATTTTATGAAGTATACATGCATGCATTACTCGATACTGATTCTCCCCATCTCTATGGGGGTGTCAAATGTGTGTGTGTCTTTGTGCACGTGAATGGGGTTTATCAATTAAACAAACAACCCATTCGTGTGAGCCATGTCTGCCTAATAGTGATGGAACCAGGAAGACTGATCAGCTATATTGTTTTATCAGATGATGTTGATTTATAAACTTGAATTTCATGCATATTCCACCACCCTGAGGGGAGGAGGCAGCCATGATTTTTGGATTGTCCTCATTTTCTAACGAAATTTATTAAAACCAAGTTGATAACTTTTACGAACTTATTCTATTGTGACTAATAATCTTGAGAAACTCATTCAAAACAAAACTTAAAACAGATTCTAGTTTGGAGAGATAAAAGTGAGTGCAGGAAGGTTGCACTTTTGAACTTTCTCCATGAATATATTTTCAGAAATATAGCTCCAAGTGAAGGCAAAAACATGGCCATAGCTGCTCCAAATTTAGCTGCCCTTGTGCATCTCAAGAAAGGTTAATTAGAGATGTAGATAAATCCCATCTTGATTGCTTCTGCACGTGTATGGGATTGTACCTCAAATCAAACTTGCTTAGTAGTCTTCAATTGTTGGTGATTAGGAGATTGAATTGATGGACTCAACCGTCTTAAAGGCTACATAGAAATGAACCTACCTTTTACTTTGTTGACAATGCAAACTTTTATTTGCTGCAGGGGTGTTTGTCTACCTCATCCTGACTTTATTAATTAACTTTTAATTCTAGGTTTTTGAGTTAAGCTCAACACAGGGTCCAGAAGTCGGTCTATATTTATTTAGAAATGTTCCTCACTTCAGAATCCTTGCCTGTGGTGGAGATGGTACTGTTGGCTGGGTATTAAATGCCATAGACAAACAGAACTTTGTTTCTCCTCCCCCTGTAGCCATTCTTCCTGCAGGAACTGGAAATGATTTGGCTCGAGTACTTTCCTGGGGGGGCGGTTTGGGCTCGGTTGACAGACAAGGAGGCCTTTGCATGCTTTTGCATCACATAGAATATGCTGCAGTTACCATCCTTGATCGGTGGAAGATATCAATTTCAAACCAGCAGGGAAAACCACTCCAAGAGCCGAAGTTTATGAACAACTATCTTGGTAAGTTGGTATGTAGATAGATTTCAACTAGGCCAGTTTACATGTGTTTGTAAATCATTTATGAAGTATTTTAGACATGCCTTCAAGATGTTGGATACTAATTTTCAGTTGGCTTATGGTTTGCTCAAATTGTCGGTGTCAGGTTAAATTTACCATTTTTGGAGCTGAAAAATGTTTAGCTTATGTACTCCTAGATTATAATCCAGATCATAGTCTTTACATATTGTTGGTGTGATGGCATCTTTTGGAAGAAGTGATTTAGTCCGACTCTAAATCTTTGATTTAACTAGTCAATAGGAAGGAAGTCTGGGTACTTAAAGTCTCCTGCCACCAACGTATCAATGGATGCCTAGTGTCGGCAGCTCTGGATAGAGCTACTATGACACCTCTTGTTTACTCATAGTTCAGCTTAGGGTTTATAGCCAAGCCGACTCGAATTTAGGTTCCCTTCACATGAGTTTCCATATCCACGTGAACAACAGAGTACATTTTTAAGCCTCTCAACTTACATTTTTTTTTTGGGAGGATAAATCTCATTTAGTTAGGAAGCGATGTTAGAGTGAAATGTAAGACCTTTTACATACCCCGTCTTTCCTTTTTTTGTTGAGCGTGGGTGTGTGGGTGTCGGGGGTGGGGATGATTTTATCTATTTCCAAAATTGAATTCCTAACTTGATTCCTGCAATTATTTGAGTCAAAGGTGAAAGCTTTACGTTTGTAAGCCTATTCAACTTTACACCTAGGAGTATGACACACAGCGAAAGGTTGGCGATCTTGCAAAATTCTACTATATAGGGTAAAGATGATTCAGGAAAGAGAAGTTGAAGTAGAGTGGATTCCTGGACATCCCCCAAGTCCAAACTCAGATATAAATGTTTAGGATAGACAAAATAAATTTTACATCTTCAACTCGATACACTCACTTTCCCTCTTGCACACACGCTCTCTCTCTCTCAGAGAGAGAGAGTAATTAAATTTGTTTACAAACTCTGGTACTTCTTTCTGGCTTTCTTGTTCCTGTCCAAGTGTATCCCCCAAGAGAAATATGATCAAAAGAGACTATTTCTTATCTATGATCTCCCTTCTTTCCTTTTGGGTTAGAATCTGAAACTCTAGTCAATGCAAAGTTTATATTATGAAACCCAGCAAACAAATTCTCTTCTAACAAAAACTCTCTTGAAAACAATATTGAACTCACATATAGTACATGTATATAAAAAAACCAGAAACTTGTGAGTTCCTAGCAAGAGGAAAATGCTAAGATATCAGGATTATTCATTTGATCTTGAAGATAAGTGATTTTGCAGCTAGAACTTCCTCTGTTCGAGCACTTGGTCAGAATATGAAGGAAGGCAGTATACTGTCTTCTCTATTGTTCTTTATCTTGAGAACAGCAAATAGGTGAAAAATTATGATCACATTCACGTTGTGGGGAAAAAATACAAGTTTTGGATTTCTATATTGATATGTGTGTGGAATTTCCTATCCCAGACATGGATGGAGATAATATGTGCAATCGGTTGTTACTACTTTCTTTCTACTGTTATTGATCCTGAGATGAGCTAATTAGGAGAAGTATGAACTTGTACATATTAGCAAAAATTGAAAACAGGGGAGATCTCCAGTCGTGTCTGGATCTCCTGTTCCGACAAGTTACAGAGCTAATATTTGCAGTCTGAAGTCACGTGAAGCCATGCTCTTTTGGGCTTTTTGGTCTAGCTTTTTGAGCAGTAAATACACGTTTTGGAGGACAGCAAAACACTTTATGTTTCTTAGGGATATATTTCTGTGTCTACGGCTAGGGGTTGGCTTTAAAGGAAGATATATCCTATGGGAAAGAACCTATATAATATTTTAGCCTAATTTGAATATGCAACCTTGTCTATATTTGCTTTATATCTTATAATTATGCAGTGTTGATAGTCGTCGTGGCTCTTGTTATTGTAGGAGTTGGATGTGATGCAAAGGTTGCTCTAGAAATCCATAATCTTAGGGAGGAGAACCCAGATAAGTTTTACAATCAGGTACAATGATGTTCTTTATATTTTCTTCTTCTGTCGTTATTTAAAGTGCCTAGTGGGTATTTTGGATGGACAGTTTTCAAATATGTTTGCCAGAACAGATGCATTTATGGATGACTTTTGTCTTTGTATTTCACAGCCCAAGCTTCAGTCTTTGTATTAATCAACTGGCTTTTTTTAATATTTCTTGTTAACGGTAGCATATGGCCTTGTGACTTTATATTCCATGTCAATTATGTTACTTTAATAGTTTGACGTAGACACAGAGAAAATGTTGAGAAGCGAATTTCAATGTGTATGTTTCTCTTTTAATTTGGGCACTGCAGCTATATACACTTTTAGATGTTATAAATGACCACTTTTTGCCCCTCCTTTCATTTAATAAAATTTTAAATAATCGAGCATCTTTCTGAAATGTTCAGTGGAACCTTTTGCAATCGTTCCATACATCTTGTACAATGTTGGAGCCATTCACACAAGTTATTCTGGATGTTATGTTTGATTATGTCAGTCTTGTTCAAAGTATAAACTAGGATTATGGACTTTAGTCTTTCCTCCAAAATGCTATTTATTTAGCTTCCCCCCTAAATTTGCCTAAAATAGTTTTTTTTTTATTTCTGTTACTGCAGTTCATGAATAAAGTTCTTTATGCACGAGAAGGAGCCAAGAGTATCATGGATAGGACTTTTGCGGACTTCCCTTGGCAAGTTCGTGTGGAGGTTGATGGCATCGAGATTGAGGTTCCTGAGGTGGGTGTAATAGATTTATGGTAGCCAAGTATAGCAATAAATTGTAGTAGGATCAGCTTCTCTGAACTTACTTTTTACTTGGAATAATTACTCTTTCAAATTGCACATGTTATTCCATTTCATTTTTCCCTAATTGTTGATGGGTTTTCTTTCATTGTTCTTGATGTTAAATTTGTATTTATGTATCAATTTATAGTAGTTAATATTTTTCTTGTCCATCCATCACCCCCACTGTTTTAACAATTAAATTTAACCTCACACACTAAAAATATGGTTCATTTTTTATTAATTTAGGATGCAGAGGGTGTCCTTGTAGCTAATATTGGAAGTTACATGGGTGGTGTAGACTTGTGGCAGAATGAAGATGAGAGCTATGAAAATTTTGATCCCCAATCCATGCACGATAAAGTGCTTGAGGTTGTCAGTATTTCAAGTACATGGCATCTTGGAAAGCTTCAGGTATGTTTGTTCAAAATGCTTACGGATAATATGGATGTCGTCAGTTATTCTTTTCCGTGTTGTCTATGGGAAAATTTGGTGGTAATTTAATTGGTTGGGGAATGTGAGAGATGCTTTAGAGCATGTATGCTTTTCTCAGTAGATTATTTCAATCAATTTGATAGAAGTATCCAAAAAAGAGACCAAGATCGCCGGAGTTTATATAAATTGTTATTTAATTTTTTAGGAACACCTGTTAACGTTCGGGAATAAAAGGAATATTGAGATATATTTATGGTTCAGATTAGGACCCTCCACTTCTGAATTATGGTTTCAGTTCTCTCTCGATGGAAAGCCATTATACAGTTTATGTTTCTGTGGACAGGTGGGTCTATCTCGAGCTCGTAGGCTGGCACAGGGGCAGTCAATTAAGATTCAGCTTTTAGCTAGTTTGCCTGTTCAAGTAGATGGGGAACCATGGTTTCAACAACCTTGTACATTGACTATATCACATCATGGGCAGGTTTAATGCTCTCTCTCCCTCCCTTTCCCTACTCTGCACCCTCCAAATTAGTGATAAAATAACAAACTAAAAGCAGAGTAGAAGCTATTGGTTAAAGGCCGGAAACATTGAAAGGCGACACATACATTTTGATCTTTGATTAGTGCCTCATAAATGAGGTTGTATTCTACATAGGACTAGTCCCTTGTTTTATGAAATTGTTGATGGCTATGGTCAACTGTTTAGTACAGCATTTTCCTCGTGGATCTGTAATTGTCTTTCACATATATGATGGCATATTCCCGCTTGTCTTCTGTGAACATGGAGATGTATAACATCCGTGTTTTCTTCTTTTTGTGATTCGTTAGGCCTTCATGCTGAAAAGAGCAGCAGAGGAACCTCTTGGTCATGCGTCTGCCATAATTGCTGATGTCCTCGAAAATGCTGAAACCAACCACGTGATTAATGCAACTCAGAAGAGGGCGTTGCTTCAAGAAATGGCACTTAGACTATCCTAGAGGCTTATTTAGTGGTTTTATATCACCTTCATTGCCTATCCACTGTTTCGTGTCTAATATTGATGAAAAGGAAACTAAGGGTCCGTTCGATTGCAAATGTGGAAAGAAAATGAATTCCAGGGAATTGAATTGCCTAGACTTTGTTTTACTGAGAATTGTAATTAATTGTGTTTGATTGATATAATTTTTCATCTGGTTCGTTTGACTTTGTTTTTCATGAAAATTGTCAATTAAAGGGATAAAATTTATTAGAATTGGTGATAAATTTGATAGAATTTTTTTGGGTTCGTTTGACTTTGTTTTTCATGCAAATTGTCAATTAAATGAATAGATTTTTTTACCATTGAGTTTGGAATTTGTTTTCATTGCTTAAATTAAAATAAATAAATAAATAAATAAAATTGGAAAGTAAAAAACCATCAAAATCAAAAGAGAACAAATTCATCAATTACCTGGAAAAGGAGGCACGTGGTTGGGGGAAATTAAATTCTTGGGAAAATTGTTGCTTTCGAACATTGCAAAAAGGTTGGAAAAGAAAAACATTTGTAAACTTCCATGGAAAATTAAGCCCATCAAACAGGCCTAAGTGCTTCTAGCCGAAGCTTGTATATGAAACCTTGATTATCATCAAGATAAGAAGAGGCAAATTTTGGTGGCAGCGATAAATGTAGATAAATGCATTATTTATGTATACTGCCTTTGCAATTGAATAGGATTTGTTATCTGATCGTGTCTATGAAATTAGTCACTTGAGAATCTGGTACGAGTTCTGGAATAAGAGACAGAGATGAGTTGAAAGATGAAGTTGACCAGTTTGGTCTGTTTGAAAAGTTAGATAAATGGCACGAAAAAGTCGGATTGCATTTTATAGGGCAATTATCTGGTGCTGCACATTCCTCTCGACTTAGGTCTAAAGCCTACGGGAGGGGAGTCCTCAAGCAAAACTTTAGTGAACTAAATTTGTTTTGTTTTGTTTTGCATGAAAGGTGAACTCAGGTTGTGGTAGGAGGGGATCATGTTTCTCGTTTCTGACTGATTCCTGGCAAGCTGGGGGCAGAGTGGAACGGGAAGACGTGGTAAGGTTTGGGCGAGATATTTTACCATCACCATATGACTTGAGCACTAGACTTAAATAGTTGCTCGGGGAGGATGTTTAAATTATAGTATTATTACTATAATAATAGAATTTGTAGAAGCATCATTATATTTTCTACATTGTCCGGAATCTCATGGCTCATCTAAGGGGGTAATTAGCACATAACGTTCACATAACATTTCATTGTTATTGTGAAAAACGTTCATACCTTTCATTTTTTTTAGCATTTTTACCATTATTTCCACTTTTCATTGCGCAAAAGGTCATCTTCACCTATTTTCTCAATTAAAATTACGAACTGACGAATATACCCCTCTTTAAATAAAAGAAAAAGAAAAAGAAAAAAACTAATTGCAATCATAGTCCCAGAAATTTTTAAAAAGCGCAAATAAGTCACAAATAAATTATTAAAAGGGTAATCATTTCATAATATCCATATTTTTCACCATTATTGCGAAAACATTATTACCTTTCATTTTTTTTGACATTTTCACCCTTAATTACACATTTGATTGTGCAAACCATCATTTCTATCAATTTTCATCAATTTTCCCAATAAAAATATGTGAAATTATGAATATATCTCCTATTTAAATAAAAAGCTAAAGAATTAATTGCAATCATAGTTTCGATTTTTTAAAAAAAAGTACGAACAAGTCCCTAATAAATTATTAATATTTTTCAAAAAGTGCTCCTAATTAAATTTATTTAAAAATACAAACGAGTCTCAAATAAATTATTAAAAAAATTATTTTTTATTTAATTTTGAGGGTATATTCGTCGTTTCATAGATTTTTATTGAGAAATTGGATAGAAATTATGGTTTGCGTTATCAAATGTGTAATTAAGAGCGAAAATGCCAGAAGAAATAAAAAGTATTGACGTTTTTTCGCAATAACGATGAAAGATAGGGACATTATGTACTAATTACCCTTTTAATAATTTATTTGTGACTTATTTTCGCTTTTCAAAAGAAATTGGGACTGTGACTGCAATTAATTTCTTTCTTTTATTTAAAGAGATGGGTATATTCGTTATTTTGTAATTCTTATCTTAATTGAGAAAATATGTGAAAATGATTTTTTACGTAATGAAATGTGGAAATAAGAGTGAAAATGTCAATTACCTCATTTAAAATGTAAGGTGGGGACGTTATGTGCTAATTACTCCATCTAAAATTACCTAATCGATTGATTAGCGTTATGGCTGTTTTATACGATTGACGAGCATTGTAGCTGCTTTATGTGCTTGAAGAAGTTGGTGAATAATTTTTTATTCATTTTTATTAGACTTTTTAATAATTAGTTGGACTAAAAACGTCATCTGATGTCATGAGGAAAACAAAATAAAACGTCAGAAATTAATTTAGCCTCGATTTGATAAGATTTAAATTATTAATGAATTATCGAATTTTATTTTCAATCACACACTAAACGAACTAAGTGCTATTCACTTATCACTGTCCATCTCTATTTATGTATGAATAAACTGTTTATAAATTCTTCTCAAATGGATATTTAGTTTATTTTGAAACTGCAGACCAAAATACTACGCCCATGTTTGAGCCAAATTATTGTAGAACGAGAATGAAAAATATAGCTATTATTGGGGCCCACACAAGAGAAGATAAAAAATTTGAATTTAAATGTTAATGTGATAGATAACGATCTTATTTTTCATTTTAATGAGATAATAATGTAGATCAAACGAGGCCTACATAAATAATAAAGGTAAGGACCTTGACTGCTATTTTTCTTGTCATGTAATAATATGCGGAAAAAATGCATATGTACAAGATTTTGATGAATTTTAAGAGATTATAAATCTTAATGAATTTCTTGAATTTGAATAGATTTTCACAAATTTTATAAGAATCTCATCAAATATGGTGAAATTTCAAAAAATTTGGTTATATGTATTTTTAATCTTAAAATCCATCCAAATTTTTTAAAGTACATTTATTAATGAATTTTTTTGTAAATTAATTAGTTATTTATGATACCTAAATTTTAAAGGATTTCATTAAAATCTCAATTGGGAACATCTAAATTTTAATGGATTTTATTAAAATGCATTAAAATTTCGATTGTGGACACTTGAATTTAGGGGAAAAAAATTTAAAATTCATCACAATGTCAATCGATGACACCCCCTAAGTTTGATTTAAACAAAAGATAACCCTGTTCAACACACATCTATGTGGTAATAAGCTCACTTATTCGTTAAGTGTTTAAATAAGAATAATGTCACAACCATCTATAACAATGATTGATATTATCATTCAAATAGAATTATACATCATTATTAATCGGACCACATCTATATGTTAGATATATAAAAGCCGTTTAAATACTTTGTACTAGGGGTAGACAAAATCCGATTGAACCCGCCAAATCGAAACAATTCGACCGGTTTGGTCGATTTTTTGTTGTTTTTAAGTGGGTTTGATTTTTTAACTGTGTAGGCGGGTTGAGTTGAGTTAGGTTATAGGTTAACTCATGAAAATTGAATGAACTCGTTCAACTTGACCCGCCTACTTAAAAAAAAATACATTTTATTCTTTGTAGGTTCGGCTATACAAATTGAATAAGATAATAGGTAATTTTATTATATATTTATCTACTATTTAATCTTGTATATTCAATTTTATTTATATATTTATTTACTATTTAATCTTGTATATTGAGTTGGGTTTCAACCTTTACACGATTGAGTTGGGTTAAATTTTGATCAAACCGATCATTTTGAACTGAGTTTGAATTGAGGCAAAAATCGACCCGATCGAACATAAATCATACCCACCCCTAGTATGTACAAGTAAAATTACACGTTGAGCTTGCAAATGGACCACCATAACATATGTTCATATTGGGCTGGTTTACATAAAAATGTGTGGAAGGGATGAAAATGTATCCAATTACAACCGATGAAATAAGTCACTTTTAATTGAAAAATATTCATCATAGTCTCCTAGCTCTCTTCGTCAATTGCATAGTATTTTCTCTCTATTCCTTAATTCCTTCCACCATCTATTGTTCAATTCAGAAAATCCATCAAATTGCTTCAATTTTCAAACCCTAGCCTTTAACTTTAAGGTAAGTCAGGTACTCATTTTTGGCCTAATATGCAACTTTTTTTTTTTTTTGAATTTTCGAATCTCTCAATCTTGAATTAAAATGAAACTCTAGTGACTAGATTGAGATAAAATAAACTTGAGTGATCAACTTGAAATTTAGCCAAAACTTTGATGACCAAAAGTGCATTTTACCCGGTTTGGGCACCCCGTCCCTTGAAAATGTTTTTGCTGTCCTCTGCCTGATTTTCTTCCTCCTCACCGCACTGGGTTTTACAATTTCTGCTTCCTGTAATTGCTGTATTGTGAATCCTTTGTACTATTCGCAGTATTAGTAATTCCAAATCAGGTAAGTGATTTAAATTTTTGTTCGTTCTTATACTTGCTGCTCTATGACTGTCTTTTTAATTGTTCTCATAAATTGCACTTGTGTGTGATTCTTTCTTCTTCTAATTGGTATATTATTGAATTTATCATTATGATATAGTTAAATGCGTTGTGCGTTCTTACCCTTTTTTTGCTTCGTATTGGGTCTCTTAATGTTGCGTTTCAACTTAAAGATAATTAGGGTTTTCCAATCTAATTGAAACTTGTTTTCTTAATTACATATTAAATGTTAAGTGTACTATTTAGTTCTAGTGATTGTATTTATTTATTCTCTTTAGATTGAAGTGTAGTAAGAAGATTTAAAGATAAGTAAGAATTATCATTTCATGTTTTACAACAAAGAACACACATTCCTTGATCTGATTCTCTATTCAATTCATCCTCATCCCTATACGAGTTGATGTAAATTAAATAATGATCATAGGCCAGAGAACTGGCACCTTCGTAAAATCCAGATAGAATTTGCTGCTGTAATCCCACGTATTCAGCATACATCAAGGGGATTAATGACTCGTTCCTTATTATGCGATGGATAACAGCACATTCCTTTAGCGTGTAAATTGATTGATGGCTAATGGTTCTTTCCTTCTTTTGCAAACTGCTGAGGGCTCTTTCCTTCTTTCGGGTTACATTATTCACATAGTACTTAATTTTGTGTTGATTATGCAGATTTGACACGATTTATATTGGCCGTGACTTTCTCATAAACCATAAAGCTATTTTTTAATGTTCCAAAATGCTAGGTGTTCTTACATTATGGTTCTAATAATTCACATAACACGAGGCTGTATTTGACAGTCCATGTATAAGATTGACTGATAGTACACTGGTAATGTTCTACCGTGATTATCATGGGGCAAACTCGTCTCTGATTTCAGGGAGACCCAATGTCTCGAGTTGAATAGTTTGGAGAGATTTGGTGTGTTTTACTCTAATATGTTTAGAATGTCGAACGATGAGTGTTTTAGTCTCTATTATATTCAGAGTACGTTGGGTTTACCTGAGCTTTTTGACCTTTTGTTTTTCTATCAATACAGTGAAAAATGGCGGATTTGAGGACATGGGTTTCAGATAAACTGATGTCTCTTTTGGGGTATTCTCAACCAACTGTTGTTCAATATGTGATAACACTATGTAAGTTTTCTTTAAGGAATACCTGCATTACGTACAATGCTTCTTATGGGTATGTAGCAGCTACTGACTTACACATATTTTCATTGGTTTTTTTTTGTTCAATGAAGCGAAAAAAGCTTCATCACCTTCTGAGATTGTCAATCAACTGATAGATCTGGGAATCTCATCTTCGGATCAAACACGTATGTTTGCCCAAGAAATTTTCACTAGAGTTGAGCATAAGACTTCCGGACCAAATGTTAGTGTTTGTTGGAATTCTAGTATTTCAAATTCATATTAATAGATATCATTATTTTTAAATATATATTACTATTTTATCCTTAAATTGTTATTTATGCTGGATTGGTATAGCTATATCAACGACAAGAAAGGGAAGCGACGATGCTGGTGCGAAAGCAGAAGACTTACACACTTTTGGAGGACGATGACGACAATGAAGATACTGTTTCAGTGGCTTCCCAGCCAAAAAAGGAGGACTCTCGTAATAAAAAGTTTAGGAAGAGGAGTGAAACTCAGAATGACTCAGATGACGAGGCATATATCTTCTACTCTTACTGCTAGAGTTTGGTTTTGTTTTCTTATGGTAAGCTTCTTCATTAGTGCTGCTTGTATTAACAAGATACTTTGTTTTGATTGAATGTGATTATGCAGGTGGCAGGAAATGGTGAAGAAGAAAGGCGAGTAAAAAGACGAACTTCTGAGGATGAAGATGATGCATCTGAGGTACTTATTATCTTTTTATGTTTTCGTTTTTGAAGAAAGCTATTTTATTTCATTAATCTTTACACAAAGAAGTTCCAAGGTATGTTGCACGACTCTTGTCAGGTGTTGAGTTTGAACATGCATTCGTGGGCCTTCACATTTGTCATATTGTTGAGTATGTTCCGAAGTAATAGGTAAAACAATCCAAAAATGGAAACTAATGATATTTTAAAGTAATATATCCATGCAAATAATCAGACAGTTTACCCATGGCATTCTCCGAATGGTACTTCTATATTTGAAGGTCCACTGCATTGTTGGTCCTGACATGGTGCACTGCATTTATTAGCCATGGTACAGAATGTGCTTTATGATTTTTTTCTCCTTTTTTTTTTCCTGCCATGTCAATTTTATTGTTCTTTTCTCTTGCTGTTATCTCCACAATTCAATGATATTTATGCTAGTTCATTTGGCTGCAGTCAGAGGAAGAAATACTGCGTGACCAGAGAGAAAAGGAGGAGTTAGAGAAGCACATCAGACAACGCGATGCAGCTGGGACCAAGAAGGTAAAGAAAATTTAATGAGCTGAACTTTTATTTGTTCGGTAGATATGCTACTGAGTGGTCCCTATTGAAGATTTCCCAATTTTTCAATTGGCCTGGAGGTTGACTCCCTCCATAGTACTCGTGCTCATAGTCCAGTTATCACGTTCAGATCATGTATTACTCTGTTATGTTATGTACATGGGGTTACTCAATCAAACATATCATGCTTCTAACTTTTTAAATTTATAAGATTGGCTGTGTAATTCCACACGTCAGCTCTGTTCAATTTGCATATTGAAAACTTACATTGCTCTTTTATATGTAGGGGTTATTTATATTAACCTGTGAACATATTCTTAAATTTGTACAATTCGATTATGGTGTTTCTATAGTTGCCAGGTCAAATGGTTTAACATTATCTACCCATTTTGCACCAGTTTTTTTGTTGTCTATCAAGTGTATTGTTTAACATTGACAATCCTGTATGTTTCAACTATGGTTCCAATTATCTGTGTGCTGTTAGAAAACATATAGAAAATGTTTATTGTCTTTCCCTTTGGATCTTTTATGCTTGTTGATTGTTAAGCTTATTGAGAATTTACACGAAGAAGTCAAATCTTTGAATCCTTGGTGCCTGGTGTTAAATATACTAGTGTAACATCTTCTTAACTGAACTTCTCTTGCTTTCTATATACCCATGTCTAATTTTCATTATAATACTTTGCTTCCTATAATACTATGATCGTGATAATGGTGCCTTTTGAGATTTTCTGACTTTAATTTTTCCAGAGGAGCTACCAACTGTTTGTATTTGTCTAATTTTTTGTACACGTCTTTGTCTTTTTACAGTTGATTGAGCCGAAGTTAACTAAGAATCAGGAAGGTAAAAGATCGTCATCATGTTTTAGAGTTTTTTGTTCTCATAGCTTGCATATCTCAATGCATAGTCGTACTTTTCCCTATTTTTTAAAAATCTCTCGTATTTCTTCATTGTTTTGCTGTTGGTATGTTACATTAACCTTTCCATGTCAAATTAATTAATTATGCAACTTTTACTCAAGTGTCAGCAATACCTTTGCCTCCCTTGTCACCTAATACATCATCACATAACATTCCTGTTCATCAACTTTTCATACTTTTATAGCCCAAGCTGTGCTGATATCTTAAATTTAGATGTCTGTATAATGCTTGAAATTATTATCTTGATAAGCAGATCTCGTTTTATATTTTGTATTTTTAGCTAGTGTATGAATTCAATTGTTAAATAAGGTTGATTGGGTAATTAGGAGTTCGATCTCCTTGTGTAAACCACCTCGACAAAATCTAATAAACAATTCCTAAAGTTATAAAAAAAATACAAAATATTATCGCAATAAACCATAAAACATCTTAAAAATCTACGATAAAACCAGTTAACAATGTTATACATTAAAACTAAATTGGAACAAACACAGATTAAATCAATGAAGTAGCAAACACGAAATTGTTAAATTGAAAATTACATAACCGAATTGATAATCCACTAGAACTAAAAATACANATATATATATATATATAATGAAGAAAAGAGTGGAGTTATATGTGGTAGGTCTTTTGTCACTGGCGTTTGCCACTGAATATTGCAATTTCACTTGGGAAAGGTGTTTATTGCACTTAAACCGTAGGAATCTAGTGCGTTCTTGCTTCATTTACTCTGTTCTCCATTCCCCCCCTCTTTCAAGTTTTTAGGATTGGGTTGCGTCCAGAATGACCTTTTAAACGTTGCGGCCTAACAAAAACCATCCGAGAAAGTAGATACCAGTAATAAAAGCCGAAACACGTGCAAGACAAATTAGAGCACACCTCAGCCACCCCAAGGCTTATACCTTGCGCATGCACCTCACTAAGTCGAGGCATAAGCTTTGACAAATGGCACTAATAGTAAGCTTTTCAAGATAACGAAGTCTTCATATGATGTGTGCCACAATGTATCAGCTTCATCTGCTTTTTAATTCATTATCTATCGACTTATTTGTTATGGTGCATCTGTTGTTTGACTTACAGAAGAGGCAATCCGGAGATCTAATGCTTTGGAGGAAGATGATATGGAAACTTTAAGGTTTGTCACTGCATTTTCTGATCAGTATTTTTAACCAATTATCTCTATCATTTGAATTTCACTACCTTTTTATGTAGCTTTTCTTCCTTGTATGAACTTTGTGGTTTGTACAATGCCATTTTTTTTTCTTTCTTTTGAATTACCATCAGAGTCATAAATAAGTGATTTATTGTGGACGTGGACAAGGACAGATGGGTCAAGTTCACTGTTCTTTACAAAGTAAAAGGTGTTTAAGATAAGTTGGTGAAATTGAAATTGTTGGCTGGACAAACTACTTCTTAACATGTTTGCTTGGTACACAATTGGACTCAATGAGAGATGGGATGGGTGGTGGTATAAGAAAGAAAGGCAGTACACGATCAGTCTATGAAAACAGATCTTTGTGCTTTCAGATGGATGGAGACCAGTGATTTGGATTGGAAACTGCTGCAAACCAATTTATTAATTACTTATAAGTGGTTGTGGGTCGATGTTTGTGGAAATAAGTTGAGGCATAGAATTGGTTGTGTTGGGTAAAAGTCTGCTAGTGTCATCTGTCTGTCTTATAACAAATGTTTTCTATTATATAAAGCAAAATGAAATTGTACTTATTTTGATTTATTGATGTCTCAATTGGCTTCGACGTAGGTATTCTCTGGTTCTCATGCCTGTCAATTTTTTTTCTAATTTCCATTTCACCTGGGTTTCAGGAATGCAAATTTTTTTAAACTAGTGATGTATACATGAGGGGTGATAACTGTTGACTGTATCTGATTCTTGATACAGATTTTGTTCCCCCTTATTATTGTTGTAGATTTTTATTCAATGGTGCCAATATGTAGTATTTCATTTAGACAAACCCACTCTGTTTTCTTCTTAGATTAAATATTTGATTGTTGCTATGCTATTTACTGAAGCTCATGCCTGTTTCCTTCTTTTCAATATCAGGAAAGTTTCACGGCAAGAGTATTTGAAGAAGAGGGAGCAAAAGAAATTAGAGGAACTCAGGTATTACAACTGTATATATTTCGTTTATACTGTGAAATAATAAATGTTGTTATTTTAATATATCCCTCTTTGTGTATTCTTTGGTTTATGAATCACGTTTTTCGTATCTCAGAGATGATATTGAAGACGAGCAATACTTATTTGACGGCGTGAAGCTGACTGAAGCTGAATATCGTGAGCTAAGGTAAAGTAAATCTTTTGTCATCATATAACTATAAGTTAGCAGGTTAGTTATTATTGACACTTCATAGTTTTTACAACCAGGATTTACTTTTTATTACCTTTTCCTATGCTAGAAAGCTGCACCGTATACAAATTTAACATATTAGTATGATCACGAAAAAACATGTTAGTTTTGTAGAGTCAAACAGTCTACTTTAATCATGAATTTTTTTTTCTAAAATAGTCATATTTATAAAATTCCCTACTCGACTTCTGCTTTTGTTGATATAAACTCCATGTCCTGTTACATCGTTTATCTGGATGGTAAAGCATCAGATTCTATGTATTTAAAATATTTGACCTCTATGGTTTCTTATTTTAAGCCAAATGTGAAATCATGTAAGTACCTCAGATTTTAATTATGGCTGCCTAAATTTGGAAAAATGAGCTTAATAAGCTGTTTTTGAAAACATTGAGGCACCTGACTTTTTACTTGATTTTGAAGAACTTGCAAGAACTTCTAATTCGTCAAACAAATTCATCTATTCGGGTTTTTCTAAATCTGAACCTTTATTGGTTGGCAGAGTTTTCAATTGAATTTAGTACCCTGTCTTTTGGGTGCTAATAAATGTATAGTTCTGAAATACCTATTTTGAACATCACAAACGAGTTCTTAAGACATTTTCTATTCAAAGACGACATTGGTTTTCTTGCTTTGCGAGTATTATTCAACTCTATAAAGTCTCGTATTGTACTTATTTTGGGCCAACTATGTTCTGGTTTTCTCAAGGGACACCACCAAAGATTTCAGGACAGTCTATCTTCTGGTTTACTTATAATGACATATCTATCACTTTTCCTAAACGACGCATCTAGCGGCTTTTGTTGAATATGCTCAAATTATATAAATCAGTTTTCACACAACATTATATAAGTGGGATAGCCGACCATAACTAACTCTGGATTATGCTAATTTCTTCTCTCTCTCTCTCATATCAAAAACCATCGTAACATTCTCATCTTAGCTACTCCCAGGTTTTATTTAATAGAGATTTTTTTTTTTCTGTGTAACATCACTAATCGCATAGCAATCTAATGGTATTTTTCCGTGACTGTTGTTAGTCAGTCTAATTTCGATTTCAAGAACTCACCTCTTACTAACGGTGTCTGGTAATATTTCAGTGAAGGTTTTACTCGGTACAGATTGCTACTTATATTAATTTATTCGTTTGTCTGTTGATTTTTAAGAGTTCATTTCTGGTGCTACTTCCATGTTATCTCTGAATTAATGGAATCATTATTGTTTTTACTATAAAATATTAAGAAGGCCATTCCATGCATCTATCATATACATCAAGTGTAAAGGACTTATCAAAAACATCTTCTTTTGTCAGTTACAAGAAAGAGATATATGAGCTTGTCAAGAAGCGGACAGAAGAGTCTGATTATACAAACGAGGTGATTAACTTTCTTATCATTGTATTGTAAGTTTTCTTCTTATTGTCCTCTGAACAGTAACTTTTGTTTCTAGTGGCTTTTGTCACATGCCTCATAAATTGTATATATACCTGCAAATATGTAGCCAGTATAATATGAACCTGTGCAGAAGTACTCTTCCTCTTCTTTTCATTGATTTATTGTCCTAATGGTACTACTTATGAAATAAAGACCGTGTCCGGAATTTATGAGGACACTTTTAGATTTGCATCTAAGATATGCCAGGGCCATTTTTTTTTTCTAAGCTTACTTATTCGTCCAACTTTCCCTGTCTTTCAAATTGTGATGTTGGATGCTTGGACATGTATGAAGGCGTATGAAGGCGCTTTCATTATACTGCCACGGGGATTAGATGTTGCCTTCAAGTTTTCATTTGAGAAAGGCATGGATCTTGAAGAGCAACTTATTTTGTTTAAAAGGAATAGGGAAAATAAGGAGCTGACCGGGTGTAATTTAGTCCTAGTTATCCTAGTGTGTTCTTCCATCTTTCTGTTGGCCTTGTTCCTACTGATTACTGAATCCATTTGTTGATCCCTTTTGTCGAGTGCAGTATAGGATGCCTGAAGCTTATGATGTAGAAGGCGGCATTAATCAAGAGAAGAGATTCGCAGTGGCAATGCAGCGTTATAGGTCAGTTACATTCTTAAGACACGGTGCAATAGATGCTTACAACTACTGGTAACATACACACATGAATCCGTACAAGCATGTGTGCATTCAGAGACTCCAGTTGCACTAGTGATTTGATAGTTATATGATTTGCTACTTTGCCTCTTCCAGGGATACAAGTGCAGGAGACAAGATGAATCCATTTGCAGAACAAGAAGCATGGGAAGATCATCAGATTGGTAATTCTTTTTTGTTCATTTTGGCGCTCAGTTTTGAATGGTAAACCTAGAGTTTTAAGCAACTATTATTCTATTGCAGGGAAAGCAACTCTTAATTATGGGTCTAAAGATAGGAAGCAGAAGTCTGATGATTATCAGTGAGTTTTAAAGTTGATTGCTTACTCTATCCGTAAGTTTTAGGTAATCCATGGATGCTAGTTTTTTAATTGCATTCCTTTTTCTTTTTGAAGGTTTGTGTTTGAAGACCAAATAGAGTTCATAAAGGCAGCAGTTATGGATGGTGTTAATGTAAGTATATAAAACTTAATATATAATATTATAATATGTTAGGTAGTCATTATCCCTCTTTTAAAATGATTTATCGTTGATATGCAGGTTGACCAAGAGTCATCTATTGCATCACCAGACTCATCATCTGCCAAAACAGCATTTGAAAAACTTCAGGTGTGTACTTATGAGCCTCCTTGTATGTGGAAGGCCAAGTTGATTTGTAAACCTGCACTAGAAGACATGTTTGTTTAGGAATATGGTATATATGATTCAACATGCTAACTATTAAACAACTTATTTGAAATACAAGAAATCCCATTGGTAGCTAAATTGAAGGATGCAAAAGACGATTGCTTGAAGAAAATAGCTGATTGAAAGCAATTAACAAATATGATAAATTGAACTTTAATTGATAAAGTATCTTTTGGAAACTATTTTATTCTTTTTTCTTTTGTCTTGAACAGTTCTTAAAGCTGGAAAGAGATGCTTATCTAATGGGTAGGATTTGGTGTACCATATGCTTGATCTGTCAATATAATCTAAAGATATATTGAGATTTGATAGCTAAAGTGAAAGAAGTCTCAGTTTTTGATAACGATCTTGGAAACACACATTATGGATGCTCTTTGGTTAATTAGCTTAGACGATAAGATTCACTTAGCAATACACCTCAGAAAACATAATTCTAAAAAATGTTTTGCATGATAATGAACTTCAAGAGTGGTTAGGATTATGTTACTCTATAGCTCTTTGACACAAAATTGAGGGATAATAGAAAGGGTATTGATAACTCGGTTTATTTTCTTTTGATTATTTCCTCAAGAAGCGTGTAGTACTTATTAAGTTGGAAATTCATTCAAGTGGACATCTTGAAAGTGGTTGGAGTTTGGTATCTGATTGATGTAGCACTAAATATCTCTGACCTTTTCGATGGTCCTATTTCAGCACGACAGAACAACTCTACCAATTTTTCCCTATAGGGATCAGTTGCTGCAAGCTATTCATGATCACCAGGTCCCTTGATCTCCTTTCCACTCTTGTTAACACATGTCTAATCAATTTACTCTACAATTCCTGAAAATTATTTGATTGGTGGTGAATACAGGTTCTTGTTATTGTTGGAGAGACGGGTTCTGGAAAGACTACTCAGATACCTCAGTACCTTCACGAGGCAGGGTACACTAAGCGTGGAAAGGTACAAGGATTTTCCCCTTCCTACTTTCTGTTTTTACAGATAACAAAAAAAAAAAAAATTGCTTCTACAATATTTTAGTACTGTGGTTATTGATTTAAAAAGAATATAGCAGATAATTTTTATTTATTTTTTTGCATTAACTTGTCTTTTTATGCTGTCCATTCTCATGTAATCACGTAGAGAAAATTATGTACCTTGGTCAATGGAATTGCTCAGATGTTATAGGACAAAGTGCTTTGGTCCCATATCCATTGGCAAAATAAAGAAAATAATTTGCCAAAGGAATGATTTAAAATGTCTTTTAAATTTGTTGTTTCTGGGACTCATAATTTTGCCAGAATGAATGATTTGAAATGTTCTGTATATGCGTTTCTGGGCTTAGAATGGCTTGTAAGTAATCCTATGTTTAATTACTTGCCATGTTTTATGTTCGATTTTGGC
Organism: Fraxinus ornus; assembly: GCA_903798235.1. NCBI lineage: Eukaryota > Viridiplantae > Streptophyta > Magnoliopsida > Lamiales > Oleaceae > Fraxinus > Fraxinus ornus. The sequence continues at coordinate 26,343 of CAIGRF010261294.1, forward strand.
TTTCCTAAACTGCTCACTGGTGCCCACCTTTTTCCTTAGTTGTTACCTTGACATTGTAATAACGAGAGAATTATATTTTCTATATACTTACAAAGGAGAGATTACATATATATACAAGTTTAGAATTCTAAATAAGGTAAGAAGAATCCCTCTAATTGTGCCCTAATTATTGACGCTAACAGACATGTTAAATTTGTAGCAGCAATGTGTTTCTGTTTCCGAATATTAAATGATACGCTGCATAGTGCACCATGTTTATTTGAAGAACTGAATATAGTTTTTACATGTGTACTCCTTGGAATACATAATTCAAATAGTGTTTGTATTACAGTATTAGCATAGATTAGCACTTACTCCCTTTTTTTTTCTTTGGCAATAATACTCAGACATTGGACCCTGAGTATTCATTTCAGCAAACTGTAGTCTGAATAAGTATGCTGAAGAAATTGTTACTCAAGAAAGTGTATTTTGGACGAGGGATGTTTAATTGGGCCTTCCTACATGGAAATTTGTATTTCCCCATTTTGGTAGGCAGTAGTTTTTCATAATCGTATTCCTAAAATCAAGAAATAATAACTCTTGATATAGTAAGTTTTGGGGATCATATGACTAGTTAACTATTATATTTCATATACCTAGGCAGATTAGTTTTGTGAATCGGAGCCTACTCTTGAATCATGTTTACAGTTGATGGAATGACAATCGATGCATCTTCACTTCCACAACATTCTTTCTAGTAAATGTAAAAAAAAAGTTGGAGTTCTATAACCTACAGCTATTCTGAAGTAAATAGAACTTTCATTGGCTGACAACGATAACATCTCTGTGACAGATTGGTTGTACCCAGCCACGTCGTGTAGCTGCTATGAGCGTTGCTGCTCGAGTTTCTCAGGAAATGGGTGTTAAACTTGGACATGAGGTTTGCTTTCTGCATTTACCTTATAGCTGTTTTAGGTGGTTTTTGATGCCTGCTTATTGATAATTATCAGGTTAATTGACCGAAATGCTTCCATCAAACTGCCATTGCTAGAACATTTTGCCTTTAGCTATAGAACTGCAAACCCAAAGGCACTTATTTCAATGAGTAGCATCTGCGGTTTACTCACATGCATTGATTATGATGTTGCTTCTTGAATGTCTTGAAATGCTTTAATATAGGATTTGCATGATTCTGTAATATATTTTTCTAGGTTAAAAAATTGCTCTTTCGTTGAACTTATAGGCATGCTCGCAAATGGTCCGTGAACATCAAAAGTTCACTGTCTACTCACTAATGTTTACAATGTTTGCCTCATTAGTCACTCGAATCGATTCAGCGAGTACAAACCAACATTGACGTTGATTTGGCTCGCTGAATGCTTATATGGTGTGACAGTGGACATCAATTGTCCGATTCAAGGTTATTTTTATGAACAAAGTTGTTTTAAGTTTAGCAATGTCTATTTTTATTTTTATTTTTGGTTTGGTCCTTTAAATTCTGGTTTATCATAGGTGGTTTGTAGGGAGCAAACAATGGTTTTTTTTGGGACACGGTCACACCTTATGCTCACTATTAGCCAAATCAGCCTTGCCATTAGTGTCTGTGGATGGAATCGATTTCAATGACTAACGTGGTAAAGATTATAAAGTTCGGTGACTAAAATTGACATTTAAAGTGAAAGGACCACTTGTAAGCATGCCTTTAAGTTTAGGGTAGAACCAGGTTTGTAACCCTATTTTGCTCAAACAATTTTTTGGTTTCAATCCATTTGTTGCCTTGGTCATAGTACGTTATGTGGGGTTTACTTGCAATAATGCTGTTGATATCAGGTTTTTTGCTGCCAGACATGCTGTGGTAACCGCTATCATTTCTTCTTTCAGGTTGGCTACTCCATTCGTTTTGAAGACTGCACTTCTGAAAAAACAGTTTTGAAATATATGACAGATGGAATGTTATTGAGGGAATTTCTTGGCGAACCAGATCTTGCAAGTTACAGGTTTGTGCCAGATTTTACAAGTGAAATGCTACAATTTCGGGAATGAGTTAACTGACAGTAATTGACGATTTCTTCAGTGTAGTGATGGTGGATGAGGCCCATGAACGGACACTTTCAACAGACATTTTATTTGGATTGGTTAAGGTGAGTAATGACTTAGATCTCTTTCTTTTTTCATTCCTTGGGAGAATGGATTCTACTTAATGGTTAGGTTATTGACTCAATTATTGACTCAAAACATCAGAATTTTTGCAATGTAATAGACGTTAGACATAAATTTGAGTTTCCCTGAACCCTTGTTAGCCTACCATTTGTTTCCAAATCGTTCTGGTGCCATATCTGTAAATTTATATGCAATGTCTTCAATATTTGCATATTCGAGGAGTCCTTGTCCAGGAGGAAATTTTGTTTTCCTATTTACATCTGTCTTGGTACCGTGTGTAGTATTTGTCTATAATCAGTTGTTCCTGTCTCACTCAGCTGCTTCTCGTGTGGTAGGATATTTCTCGGTTCCGTCCTGACCTCAAATTGCTCATTTCAAGTGCCACCCTTGATGCGGAGAAGTTCAGCGATTATTTTGATTCTGCTCCCATTTTTAAAATACCTGGAAGGCGTTTTCCGGTTGAAATACATTATACTAAGGCACCAGAAGCTGATTACTTGGATGCTGCAATTGTTACTGCTCTGCAGATCCATGTAACACAGCCGCCGGGTGATGGGGATATATTAGTCTTCTTAACTGGCCAAGAGGAGATTGAAACTGCCGAGGAGAGTCTTAAGCATAGGACTAGAGGATTTGGCACCAAAATAGCAGAGCTCATCATATGTCCGATTTATGCAAATTTACCAACAGAGCTGCAGTCAAAAATATTTGAACCCACTCCTGAAGGGGCACGTAAAGTTGTCCTAGCTACAAATATTGCTGAAACATCATTGACGATAGATGGGATCAAGTACGTCATCGATCCAGGGTTTTGTAAGATGAAGTCTTATAATCCTAGGACGGGAATGGAATCGTTGTTAGTTGCTCCAATCTCAAAGGCATCAGCTAATCAGCGAGCAGGTCGATCTGGGAGAACAGGTCCTGGGAAGTGCTTCCGGTTGTTCACTGCATATAATTACTATAATGATTTGGATGACAATACTGTCCCAGAAATACAGAGAACCAACTTAGCTAACGTTGTCCTCACTCTCAAGAGCCTTGGCATTAATGATCTGCTGAACTTTGACTTTATGGATCCCCCTCCATCTGAAGCTTTACTGAAGGCTCTGGAAATGCTGTATGCTCTGAGTGCACTTAACAAGAATGGTGAGTTGACAAAAGTGGGTAGAAGGATGGCAGAATTTCCCCTTGATCCTATGCTCTCCAAGATGATTGTGGCTTCTGACAAATACAAGTGCTCTGATGAGATCATATCTATAGCAGCCATGCTATCTGTTGGAAATTCTATCTTCTATCGGCCTAAGGACAAGCAAGTGCATGCTGACAATGCCCGCTTGAATTTTCACATGGGAAATGTTGGAGATCATATCGCATTGCTCAAGGTCAGTCTGTTTCATATCCTCCCATGCCATTTCTCGTATTCTCTTTTGTTGATGTAGTAGCATGACATGTTCGTACTTGTGCATTTTTCTTGCAATATATGCCTATATATTTCAATGATGAAGAGAACACCCAAAAAGTGAACTGTGCACGCGTTTTTGAAGTAGACTTGTGAAGTGAGTCTGTAAGAAATGCTTTGCCAAACAGCCGTTATTTCTTTTCACTTGCAATTTCTTTTCCTTTTGATAAGATACACAATTTCAAAATCATTAGTATGTGACCTAATGACATTTACCAAGTGTTTCTTTGAATTAATTGCATTGGGTTATCTTGACCTCCAATTCGAAATAGTGATCCTCTTGTTACTGTTACTGTGTCAGGTTTATAGCTCTTGGAAGGAAACCAACTTTTCAACTCAATGGTGTTATGAGAATTATATCCAAGTAAGTTTGGATAATTTAGTTTGACCATCTATGAATGTTTAATTATTAAAGTGTAGATTTATATGCAGTTGCAACTATGATGGTCTTGTACTTCCTGGAGTTGTGGTTGATTAATTCAGAATATCAGATGATATGAGGCTGTTAGCAATGCCTTGGCTTGACTTGGTTTATGTTTGTAGTTTATAAACTTTACAGTGTGAAAATGTGACTTTTGGAACAATTAAAATTAATAAATATTAAGACATGGAACTTCAGAGGTAAGCAATCAAGACTCTTTGTTCATTCTAATAATTTTAAAGAAACTTTTATTATTTAATTTTTTGCTTGGTTTATTGCCAAAACGAACTATCAATGGGAAATTTAGAATCCTTAGATGTTAATGCTTTTCATGCAACAAGCCTTATTCCCTGTAAATATGTCTTCTGATTTTCTTATTCTAGGTCAGGAGCATGAAGAGAGCTAGAGATATACGGGATCAACTGGAGGGGCTGCTGGAGAGGGTTGAAATTGAGTTGACGTCAAACACCAATGATCTCGATGCGATAAAGAAAGCCATAACATCAGGGTTTTTTCCCCACTCAGCAAGGCTGCAAAAGAACGGATCATATAAGACCGTTAAACACCCCCAGACTGTTCACATCCACCCCAGCTCTGGTTTAGCACAGGTATAAACATTATATTTAAATCATAATAATATATATGATTTTTTTAATCTGTTTAAGTAGTTGTAACGGAATATGTACAGAGTTTTGGTATTGATTGCAGGTTTATTGATTCTGATTGTCTCTAAAGATATTTATTGCGTGGTTGTAAAATCATTAGAACTGTCTATTGAACTGAGTCAGCTCATAGCTAGAATTTTTCACTGTCTCATCTTAGAACTAGCATAGAGTGAGTGCAAGCGATGGCAGTTTGAGGTTATATGAAACCAGAATAAATGTCAAGTCTAAGCTTTATCAGGCCCATCTTGCTTAAAGTTTGCTATAAAGTTAACAATATGATCCTTAATACACAAATAATACACGCATGTATGAGGTTTCCATTGAAATTTATCTACATGTGGTGTATAGTTATTGCGTTAAATGATAAATTAAGCTAGGGAGCTTACTATCACAAACCAATAAATAGGCAGTGTTGATGAAATTTTTTCCCTACCCTTGATAGGCTCTCCCAAGATGGCTTGTCTACCACGAATTGGTTTTAACGACCAAGGAGTACATGCGACAGGTATTTTTTTTCCACTTCCCCTTAATTACATCCCTGGTATACTATAATTGCAGGTTTGTTAATCTAGGGTTCATATGTGGAATTTGACATGCAGGTGACAGAACTAAAACCAGAATGGCTGGTGGAAATAGCTCCTCATTATTATCAGTTGAAGGATGTGGAAGATCGTAAGCAATCTCTCTCTCTCTCTCTCTCTCTCTCTATATATATATATATATATATGTGTGTGTGTGTGTGTGTGTGTGCACGCACATGTGTTTTAATCTGCATATTTGTAGTTTAGTTGCAAGTACTGATCATATGATAATTTCATTCTTTATGGCTGTGTTTTAATCTGCATATTTCAGTGGTATGACAATTCTTTTATGATAATGCTATTACACCAGAATTGCGATGGGTTTCCCCTATATATCTGTCCTTCAATTTTACTCTCGTGTTTTGGATAAGTGCTGAATACTGCCCTATGGTTTTGAAATGAGCAGTTAACTGCCACATGGTTTGTGTTACTAGCTACTTCTGTGCTCTTATTGATACTTGATCTGCTAATGGTGAACATAAATGATTCAAGTTTCCCACTTTATTTTTAATTTATTGATCCCTTAAATAGTTTTCGGGTAGAATGATAAAACCACGACGGAAGCAACAGCTACTGCTGTATTTAATAACGGTGTTTGTCACTAAAATCCTGTAGCACCCAGAAAAATAAGAGAAAAAAGGTATATTCCAAATCTCCAGATCAGCATTTTGAAGCAACCAAGTGAAACTTTGAAGTACTGCAGCGTTATCAGGGAATCCATCCAGCTTTAAGAAGGTTGCCCATCTCGTGGGATCCTGCTCAAACATTTGCACCACCCCTGATGTTCTTGACTGCCCAAGATAATACCTAGAAAAGTTTTGATTATATTATCTGATTATGAACTGATAAATAATTGATTTATTTCTTGTTTTCTTCGAAATATGCATGGTGATGGTTATATTACTACGGAGAGGGAGGGAGGCTTCATCTTTTGATTTGAAGTGGATTAGAGTTATTGGTGTCGAGGTAGTGGTAGTGGTCAGGGGAAGCAGGCTGTGATGCGATTTGTCGCCATGGGGATGGGAGATGATTGGCGTGAAATGGAGCCGAATTTAATGCCGTCACATATGTTCACAGACCATCAATCCCCAAATTTAATAATTATTTTCCCGTGACATTTAATTCATTTTTGTTGAACATGCATATGCTTTCTATTGCAAGTCTGTTGGCACGAAAAATTTAATTGGCTCAGGCATCTGCATTAGGGCTCATCAAGTATGTATTAGTAACTTGTCAAAGAAAAATTTTAAGACCCTGATTATTATCCGTCGTCATATTTTAACTTGGATTTGAAAACACAATTAATATGCATTTATGTTGGACAATTTGGCATAATTTTGCAAACCATACATATTCGTGTTGGTGCCATGACTTACTTCTTAATACTTGTCTTTGCAGTGGCATCGAAGAAAATGCCCCGTGGAGAGGGTCGGGCAACCAAGGATTGAAAATTGTTAATTGCTAATTTTACGACCGAAGCCTGGTGTCATTTATGGCCAATGCACTTGGAGAGAAGGTTGCTTACAATTTGTTTAATTGGTTGTTACACTGACACGAGTTCATAAAAGAACTGTAAATAAAATTTTGTAGGCAGGTTGCTGAGTCTTGGGGAATCAATACCTCGCATTCATCTTCTTTCAAGATTGTATTCGTATGTGAATATTATAATTATTGGATCCTTAGTATTTTGTAATAGAAATTGGGATTTTCTGGTCGTAAGTGAATGATTAGTGCTGTCTGCTTCAATTTTTATAATTTGATTTACATTTAACAATTTTCCTATAGTGAATTCATTGATGGGTTTTATCGTTTTCAGAACCCTGTGCCCCTCACAAGGTCCCGTTAATTGACGTGAGGAATGTTTTCTAAAGAGGCTAAGTTAGAGTGGAAAAGTGAAAAATAGCCTCCTGAAGGGTTAAATGCATTGTAGATCATCCAACTTACAGTGGGGTTACATTTTGGTCATTCATTTTCAATTCGGTTCAATCAAGTTAACCCAACTTTGATTTTCTTGCAAATCTGCTGAATAAATGGATCCTTGAGTTTGACACGATACTCAACTTCAAAACCCATTTGGGACTTCATTTACTGCGTCTATATTTATGAATAAAAGAACAGAGCAGAGACAGAGTTTGGATTATGGATCTGTATATGAAAGAGAATTGATGAAGATGATTGAACTGGGAGTCGGACGATTAAGTAATTAATCCTCGATTATCGTAATCTGATTGCTTTACTAGGATAAATGATGTCTTGAATTTATTTTCCGTGTTGATTATTGATTTTATATTTAACCCGATTTGAAGCCCAGCAATCCCACGAAAGATAAAAAGAAAATCAAGCTAGCTGCTGATTTAGCTAGGGAGGAGATCGAAGATGAAATGACAACACAGGCTGGGAATTAGCACATGTTGAGCAGAGATGATAAGAGCAACGTAACTATTGAAAGTCGAAAACATCTGGGGTTGGCTTTTGCTTAGGCAAAAGAGATTTTGGAGAATTATTTAGGTACTTTAATTTACTCTGAAATCAAAATCAAATGATTAATCATGAATACTAGGGGAATTCTGAAAAACTCTCGTGTTATTAATTAAAATATTTATAATGCGAATCTAATTATCTAGCCAGATCATAGGTAATGGTTGACTAGGTGACAACCTTGCAAAATTACTCTTCCGCCACTGTCTATGTACAAGGAAGATCGGGATCCTAAATCTCCAGGTTGTCCAAAACAGTGTAAAATTAACATAGATACTGGTTGCTACTTTCTAGTTTAAGTCCTGTCCATCCCAAGATCCAGCACCAAAAACTTCTTCAATCATATTGCATGTGGGCAAGAGTTCAATTTCATTTCTTGGGCAAGTGAGGTAACCAAACTCCCATTCTCTAGAATTGCAGGCCTCCATCATGAATTCATGGCCACTGATCCCATTTGCTCCACCTAAGTGACCACATTGTTTGTGACTATCAGCTTTCTCCATGGTCACTTGTGAACCAACCGCGGCACCACTGGACGTACACGTGCCTTCTTGGGCATCAAGACCTTCTGTATCGTGAGAAAGATTTCCATCTGAAGGCCGAACAGTAGGATCCAAACAACATTTGACATCTAACTTACAAGTACATGCCTCAGGCACATTGATATGATCATCACCAAAATCCACAACTCTCACATCTGCTGGAGCACTCTGCACAACATCCTCATCATATGCACTTGTATTTATATCTAATATTTCTTTATGATCAGGAACTATTGGTGATTCAGCCACGGAGTCGTCATCTTCACCATTTTGAACTTCATTATCAGTAGAATCTTCAGTTCCCACCCATTCATCATCATCGCTATCAATATTTAATGGGGCAAACCTATTCTGCTCGGCTCGTCTTCGTAGCATATATACATTAAAATAATAGCTGACAATTTCTCTCTTTGACCGGGAAGGAAATACAACAGCAAGATCATTCCAGTGGTTCTTTCCCAATGATGTGGGATTAGAAAATATAACCTGGTGAAACAATTTCTCTTCCTCTTCGCTCCATTTCTCCGCCACTCTCTCCCCCACATCACAGAAACCCAACTCAGTAAATGTCTCAGGTCTAAAGGTTCCCCTAAGTTTCTCTCTAGCTTCCGTAATGTGTTGTTGAACACATCTGATGGAACCCTCATCTTCACAAATACAACCTGTTCTTCCAACCCCAACCTCCCCAGTGTCTGCAAGTTGTTCTGAATCTGACATTGGAACAACACAAGTTCCAGCTAATCTCTCCTCATCAGTTTCCAGAGCTTGAGAAACCAGATTTGGCGCTGCTCCTGTATGTTCTGAGAGACTGGGTGCCTTCTTGCAAAAATGTGCACGCCATTCCGGTATATTCGCTTGATGACATCGTCCAACAGGGACAAGTTTACGAGGAGGATGATCCAAAAGAAGGGAAAATATCTCCCCAGGATGGACAATGGTCCTTGGTTGACGCTCAAAAATATGGTCAGGAGACAACATTATATGAAATTGTGTTTCTGGTCTGATATCTTCTTCACTGATACTTCCAGCAAACAGGGAAGAGCTGGGAAAAGAACCAAGGACACTGGTTTCCACATCTTTCTTGGTGCAAAATTGAAGTTCAGTAATATAAGCAATATCAAGCTTCTCACCACCTTCTGCCTTGGTTTTTGTGGAACTGTTGCCACCTTCACCTGTCAAGTACTTGGAGCAGTCAATACGTATACAAGAATTATGCGACACAACAAGCCATTGTAGTAATTAAAAACTTGGATGTCCAAGAACAAAAAGGAGGAATAATGGAAGTAGAAGAATCATATGTGAACCCGGACGAGCCATTAGATATTTCATTATAAAAAATCTCAGGACACCGAAAGAAGATCAAAAGAATCTTATAATAACTAGCTAAGATTCCCTACAGAAGCATCCATGTTGTAATAACTTGGAGAGATGCATTCATCTAGGACCCTGTAGAGTACCTTGAGCTTCTCAATAAAGCCTAGTTACACCACATACTTTGTCTCAACCAAAATCTTTTCAGTCAGGCGCATTCAAATTGTCCAGTTACCATTAGGAAAACAACTCAGTATTCATGGAAAGAAATACACAAGCACACTTAAGTTGGGTATCACTGAATATAGTGAATTTCCATAGAATTTCCATAGTTAACACAACAAACTCTTAGGTCAAACATTTGTTCGAGGACATTCGTATGCCCCTTTCACACCTGAGGTATGATAACTCTGGACGACAGGCTCAGGAGGAAATTCCAAAGCTGAAACAAGCCTACTATCGTGTTCCATTTGCCTTGGTTGTTTAGATGAAACCTCGTTTGACTCATCTTCATCAAAAGGCCGTTTTTGGACCATGTTTAACTGTAAGAGTAAGATAAAATAGAGGTTTAAGAAAATGTATGAAAAGAAGAATTTGGCAGAGGTTACACCAAACTGGAAATATAAAATGTAAAACCATATGCAAGAAAAAATAATACAATTCAAGAAAACAGAAAAGAAAAAGTGAAGCAAAACTAAAACAGTGAACAGAATCATCTTTGTAGTGTCAGTAAAAAGTCACCAGATGGGGGCAACCTATGTACTTCACTCTTCAATATTTTCACTTAATAAAAAAGACAATCTTTCTTCAACTGAAGATTCCACATCATTGCAATCTTAATATTTTCAGAAAAAAATCCCATGGGATACTCAACTGGTGAAGAAAGGGTAACAGAATGAGATTCAATATCTACTGAGAATGCAAGAAGACCTTTTTAAATTCTACTAGTCCCAAAAATCACAAGTTACAACATTCATTATCTTCGAAAAGAAAGGTTACAGCATTCATTAGTCATAATATGGTAGAGAGTCACAGACCGTTCCAACAGCTCCAGGCAAGGACAGATTAAGCCTTATGAGTGCCATCCCCTTTTTACCCTCAAATTTGTTCAAACAGTAAACTTGGAATATCATCAAGGTTCTTGCCTCTCATAAAAGCAACATTCAACTACAAACCAAAACATGTCTATGATTGGGGAAAACACTGGACCTTATAAAAAAGGCATGCCATAAAATCGACACCTCCACATTTGTGCACAGTTTTGCGACCATTTGGTAACAAAAAGAAGCTGGTATCAGGCTTGAAAGCTCTAAAAAACCTCGTTATCAAAACTCAACATCTCTAACAAATCTTACATACTTACGGCGCTAGAAAGCGAAGAAATGCGAAACGGACAAAACTGGAAAACTTGTGCAATAAGAGATCTTCAACTTCATTTCAAGAAAATGTAAAAACCGACTTACTAACACAAAATATGAGTCAATTCAACAAAATGAAGAGTGCTCTTTTCGAATACTCCAAACCAAAGATGGTAATTTCCCCAGACAATATAACCTCGCATAGACAACACGACGTAGCAGGTCCCACATACATATGCAAAAGGATAATAACGCTCAAAAGGGCATGACTAAAGTATGCTGCGTGATGTTGACAACTCTCAACTCCAATGACAACTGATAGTGGTTGACCCATACCCATTTTTGCTTCTCTCTGTTATATAATTAATACTAGCCAAAACTTATACAAGGAGAATACACTACTAATAGGAAGCAACCCGCAAATATTTTTTGTCACTCCTGTTCTTAAAAGATGATGCAACAAGTCCTTCATAGCGAGTTTAGGTAGAGGCCTACAAATCGGTTTTGACAGTGCAAAAAAGGGAAAAGAAAAAAAGAAGTTTACTAAAATGGCATAACACGTGGCAAAGGGATGCTGTTAGACCTGACAATAGGCCCACGTTTATTAACTATCCCGAACAATAAAATATCTGGCACTTAAATCATAAAACTTTTTCCTTCAAAATACATCAGCAACTTTTCTATTTAACCACTGAAATTATACGAAAAATTTAGTACGCTGATGAGTGCGAAATAACAAACTTATAATAGTTGGAAAAAATTCGCAATACCTCAAAAATAGAAGTAATCTTCAACTCAAACGGAACGGTAGATCTCGATGTTGCCGGTCGATTTTCAATCAACTAAGATACAATAACTTAGTTCCCAAGATTAAATTTTTTTGTTTCCCCAATATAAAAAAAAATAAAAAAACTAATAAATATGACGAAACCCTAGATCCCCAATTTTTGCACACTCACCAATCTAAAAACTTTTTGAGATAAAAAAAATATTTTTTAAAAAATATAATAATAACTCGAAACGAACCCAAAAATTACAACGTGGAAAGAGGTAAAATACTATTTACAATTTCCCAAAACAGATAAGAAATCGGAAGGAAAAAAAAATAAAAAACCCAGATATAAAACCAATCAATTTACAAAAATTACAGATGAATTCACAGGGATCTGGCCACAATCAAACACGAATCAAACCCTAACCCTAGATCACGATTGCCTCAACAGCTAGAAGCAGAAGAGGTATCAATCGAAAGAGAAAAAATCGAATCGTAAGAATCGAAGGTTAATTTGATAATCGAGAGGAGAAACTGGCGTCTAATTATGGCTAGAAGATAAAGGGATGAAAAGGGGGAAATCTGTTGACTTTATTATCATTAATAAAATAAAAGGATAAAGATAAGTTTAGGAACAACGTTACAGACTTACAGGTGAAGGATATGAATATAAACTTCCGAAAATGGGTTCGTAATTTAAGAGAATTACGATAAATACCTCCATTTGTAGTTTCATTAAAAATAGGTTTGGCTCAAATTTTGAATTTCCCATCACTGTATCCGTGGGCTACATATTGTGGTTGAAAAGTGAAGGGGTGGGATACTGGGATTTGCATTGTGTCACCTGCAGGGGGACAGATTGGACTATGTGTGACACGTGGCATCCTCAAAATACTATTTTTGTCATTTTCCAATATTTAGATCATATTCTACAAAATCAAGGAGAACAATCGTTTTTTAGTAGTAAGATCGTAGTTTGAGAGTTTAAACTTGAATTACTTTTGGATTTATAAAGTTTTTATAGTAAAATAGAATGAATATTGGTCATGGATGAAAATATACATGATCTCATCCATACAGTTGGGACTTCTTGTCAATGACATCAATCAATCATAAGTATTTAATACTAATACTATTTTGTTGTCCATAATTCTCATAAAAGACTTAGACTTGACCTAATTGGTTGGGTAGGACAGCGGTAGCCGTGAATGTCACGTCAATCACTTATTATAGATCGCATAAGAGATCTCTTGACGACACTCCTTACATCTTTTCCCGCCATGAAGGTTCCATTCTATGCAATGGGTTGACTCCGGCCAAATGAGTTCGACTTTCCATACGGATTCGATCTCTTCATGGAGTTTGGCAAATTGCCTCCCGGCAAATAACGTGGAGCGGGCCCAAGTCCAGGTGCCACGTAGGGTATTTGGTGGTCTCGCCTTCGAGGCGTAACATTTTATATTAGTATTCTAGACTTTGTACTGATTCAAAAGGGTTAAAGCATGTTTGGAAAGTGCTTAGAAATATTTAAAATCATAAATATAAATGAATGGTAAATAAGTAATTGTATCAGTAGATTCCACGAAATATGTGGATAAAAACTGATTTAACTGTTTATATACATTTTATAACACTAATTATATAATAACATTTCTTGATCCCCGACTTGGGTACGGTGTCATAAATAAATTAATAGGAAGTTAATTATTACTGTATAATATTATTTATTTCATTCTTTATCCATATCAATTCATAATTTTATGAATAAATTATAGTTCTCATAAAATCAAGTGAAGGAAATTTAAACACAATCAAAATGGTATTCACTTTTAAATTGTCAGAGACTCTTCTTCGCAAATCAACATTCTTCGAACCCTAATTTTCTTTACTCTTTTTTATCGTTGCAGCACTTTGTGAACGATGTACGTTGTTGTTTCTTGGAACTTCACCTTGTCACAGATAAATGTTTGCTACTATCGTTTGTTAATGAAAAATATGACATGTCTTAAACTTCTTGGAACTTCACCTTGTCACAGATAAATCCCTCGACCCTCTCGACCTGACCGGGCAGGTCGATCCCCATTGCGTAGCGGCAAACACTAGTCAAGGAGGCAAAACATTTGCAAAACAAAAGATAGAACATGCAAAATGATGAAAAATATTTTGTATGATGAAAAATATCTAACAAAATCTTTATTATAGTAAGTACGTGCATCTTGCGAAGGACCTTAACCTCCTGACTAGGAATTCCGAGCAAGCAAAGATCAGCAAATTCCACATGTCAATGCAAGAAAATACACAAAATTTAACAAAGGTTCCTATTCCGAAATATTTCTACCAACATATGTTTTCCACCTCACCTAAATCCCCAGCGATGGATTAAAGTGCTTCCTTCATAACTACGAATGCCAATTTCACGTACCGAGGTCAGCTCTCTCTGTCCTCTTTCTCTGCTTGACTTCTGTCCTCCTCAGTTATTTGTCGAACAAATTGTCCTCTAACTCGTGCCCTTTCTTCTGCTAGTCTTTTCCTTCCGTGATACCGAACCTGGAAGGCAGAACAAAGTGCAAAATAAGTTCTGCTGCTTTGTCCGTAAACACATGATTTATCTATAATAAAAGCGAAAGTTAAAGGACATTTGAACACGACTACGGTCTATACATGATGTTAATTGCAATGATACATGCATCACTGCATGTGTGCGTGATTGATGAAGTCCATGGACCTAAATCATGAATGTAAAAACGGCTTCCATGCCTTCACACTATACGATGTATCTCAGGGGTAACCAGGAAATACTAGCACTCCCCCTCAGCACCTGAGTAGGAGAGTCATTAAGTACTGCGCACAGGGCTAGACAACAAACTCGACTCATTCCTGTCTTGCACCCACTCTGATACCATAATAAAATATATGGCCCTAATTGATCACCATAAAGCCTGATAGTGTGAAGTTTGCCTTCACCTTATATATTACACATTTCAATTGCTCTCAAGCGATGTGTGACATACTAACAGTGCATATGTGCAGAAGTGGACTAGTAAAGAAAAACTACAAGCATGATACGAAAAACCTTTTCATGCTAGTGATGTGGAGTTTATTTCCTACATTACAGTTGCACAATGTTAATGTTCATAACGACCTAAGATGAGTTACCTTCTTTTCGAAGCATCTTTCTTTTCTTTTCTTGCGGTATTTATTCAAAGATGCTTCCCTCTGTGCCAACCAGTTTTGATCTACCTCTCTCCTGCTTCCATTGCCGCTTACATGACCGGCTCCGTATTTTACAATGGCTTTATTATCACTCCCTTGAGGCCAATTGCTTCCATTCTGCCCATTACTTCCTGATGCACTTCCATAGTTGTTAGCATTTCCTTCCATTTCTTGGCCTAACTTATCAGGTGGTCCACCATTTGCAGCTACTGCAGTTAAATTTGCCAAAGACAGATCATCGGGGTTGAGGGACTGCTGTTGTTGTAAGTTGTAAGGGTGGTGATGGTGGTGGTTCTGAACTTTATTCTGCTGATCCAACGTCTTTCCTTGAACCAAGGTAGTATTTGCTGTGTCGGGGTTGTCCAGTATTACTGGCTGACCAAATGTGTTGCCTGGCTGAACTGGCTGAGAAGAACTACGATGATCAGGCATTGTCTTATCAATGTTTCCTTCTTTCATGGCAAAGGCTTTCTTCGAAGTGGAACCCAGGTCATTGTTGGGGCTACTGCCATTAGAGCCCTGATAAGGCATGCCACCTGTCTTGGCTGCTTCTGAACTATTGTTTACTGGAGAGCAGCTGCCCATATTTACTGAAGTGGCAATAGCATTATACCTGAAAGGCACCGAAAATAATACAAAGGGTCTATTTGAGGATTCTTGTTTCAAGGAAACACAGAGTTTCTAAGCATTCAGATATAGACCTTGAGAAGGTTGAAACGTCTGTCTGTCTCAATACATTCTGCAGAAGAGTATCAATCCCAGTTTCGCTAGTTTCTCTGAGTCGTTTCAAACTTATCTCAAGACAAGACATTTCCTTAGTATCATAGGCCGTATGTTTGTAATTGGTAAGTTTAGACAGGTCTCTCGAACAATTGTGGTCTACACTTTCCATAAGATGTATATGAATGTCGGTGGTTGCATCAATGGGACAGGAATTCCCGTTCCTCAGCTCCACCTTTTCCTTTTTGGAATTATTGCTATCCTCAATTGAATTTAAAACTAGAAATTTGTCATTTTCTGTATCCAGTGTACTGCCAAATACTACTTTCTGGCTTTGTAGATGTAAATCTGGATGATTATGAATTCCTATCTCCAAACCTTTTCCCATTGCTGTGTCATCTGAGTCATAAGATACACTGTTTACCCAACTGAAATAGCAAATCAACAGCAATTATGTCAAAAAAAAAAAAGAAATAGTCCTACCCAGCACGTCATCCTGCTTTAAGTGTTTTATAGTGGATGCTGTAGGCACCCTAAGCATGTCGGGTCTTGAATGGTGGCCAGTCTGGCCAGAAGTGCTATCTGGAGCATCTGCTAATTCATTCCAGGAAGACAAAAGTTGGGGGCCGCCACCTACTACTGCCCTTTTTGACCAGGAACTCTGTATAACATTAACATAAACATGGATTATAAAAGTGAAATAGCTTTCAGTTTCATGGATAGCATCAGAAATAAGATGCAAACTAGATTCTCCATTTATAACTACAAGCATAAGAAGAACAAAAAAAAACATATACACATGATACATCCTTGCACTCTCATATGAGCCCACTAGTTTGCATGACATGATTGTCTGTAATCAGTAAAACACACAAGCATGCAACACTTCTGTCATGTATATGTGTATATAATTAAGTATTTTTGGCTCATTTCTATAACTAGCTAGATTTATATGATTATCCAAGTTTCATACCATATGTAGGAATTGTCTTATGCATTGATCTCAAATTAAATTATATTTCTTTCTGGTTTTTTCAGGCCATTATAGGAGGCATATCTGGAAATAACAGCTCACACATCGTCTATAGTTAAAACATGCGCAATATACAATATTGTCCACCTTTTGATTTTCCCAATTTAATTGAATAGTTTCAACTCCACATTGACATTGTAATTAACTGGGTTATGATGCAAATCAATAATGTGGGTTATCCAACATAAATATATAGCAAAAGATAATTTTGTTTACATGATGAAACTTTGTTCAAATATACAGCTTCCCAAATTTTCAGTTAAAAACAAACAAGTTTTTCAGTTACCTTGTGCTACTAATTAGAGATGCACAACTGCACTACACCAAAATTAGAGCTGCATTGCACCTTCCTGAGATATTATCTCTATCCTTGAATTAGAGCTATTTCCTACTAATAACCAAACAATTGAAAAAAAAACTTTGGAATGTCATTCCAGAAATTTACTTAATTTTAGTATAAAGAAACTGAAGAACATTAAACTTCATAAACAACAACACACGGATGAGCGTCAACTTGAGGAGAAGGAAACTGTCTCCTTGATCCATTTGGACTAAGATTACAAGGTTTACTGAAATACAAGTACAAATCTCTAGAAAACTGAAAATTATTGAAAAATAGAAGCTTGTCCTAAATTTCAAAAATCGAACACCAAAAATCTGCTTCACTAAACCTGGCTGGAAAATTCAGAAAAAAATCTTCTAGCTTTCCCTGCCCACTCTCAAGCTGGCTTAAAAATATCACGCCCAACAGAAAGATAATACAACAACTGGGCAGATTGAGAATGTGGCGACTAACATTCTGAGCTTGCCAGTTAGAGACTGCAACAAATGCCTTTGAAGACCATTAGTGAATATATACTAATTGTTTCTTGGTAGGTACAAGCAGCAAACATATTTAACCCTGTTTGAAGTCATCTCAATACGTTTAGTCATATCACATTGTCCTATTGATCCTCCCCTTATATCATAGTATCATAGGACTATGACTCCATATCTTCAACTTTTTAAGCAATATCATTAACCAATAATGAAGTCATCTCAATTCGTTTAGGCATATCACATTGTCCTATTGATCCTCCCCTTATATTATAGTATCATAGGACTATGACTCCATATCTTCATCATTTTAAGCAATATCATTAACCAATGAAGTTCACAAATACCTTGGTTATAGATCAAAAATCTGCACATTTCTCTTAGTGAGCATGTTTTGGTTTTCCATTCTACAGGTTACCAAGTTTCTACCCACGAATGTATAATAGCATGAAGCTCAGCTTTTGTCATTCACACAACATGCCCAATTAGTTATATCAAGGTTCCTAATTAGCATATTAGTATATGCTTAAATTTGCATATGAACCCCTCTAGATTACGTAACCTAGTAATCAATCATATATGTTTGTGTGACCCCTTCGTGATAATTCTAGCCTTGTACTTCTGGCAGTCCATATGTCTTTAAATTTAAAAGTAAAAACCCACTAACAATCCCCATGATTCTTTCCTTTTGGCAAGTGTGCAAGATCCTGTAAGCTATTTTCTTCAGGGTCCTCATCTCCTTAATTCAAACTCTCTCCATTTAAGAACAATTAGATTATCCATCAAACTTCCGTAATTTCAACATTTGACCAGTCAATGGTAAAAACTCTACATGAAGGACACAATCTATAGAATGCCTTGCTTATAGCAATTGGATGCACAATTAAAATACCTAGTTCCTTACCAAATAGCAATAAGGACATCCAAACCCTTATCTTTGCTTACAACACCACTCTAGAACTGGAGAAGGCTCATAGCTTGCCTGTATTTGGTGCTAACTCTTAGCGGTATGGAGGGTTGTTTATCCATGTCTTGATGGTTCCACATTTAGTAGACATGCAACTCAGATTGTGTTCAAATAAGCAGTAATGGTAGCTTCACTAAGAAGACTATAGGGCAGCTTCACTCAGAAGACTATAGGGCCCTTGGTTGTTATCCTGATGAGAAACATCTAAAAAATGCCTATTTTGCCTCTTAGTAATAAAGTTTTGATGGGGGATATTAACTCATAGGACCAATAACTATTTCCTTACACTAAACACTGAAGAATAAACTTGAAAATATTATATACTTTTGTCTTAAGTACCTGCATTTGCACTTGGGGATCTTTTTGTACTTCGAAGCTTTGAAATGGAAAAAAGAGCCAGGAAACTAGATCATAAATGCAAGAGATTCTAGGTGCACTCTGACCATATTATGTCCTAGTATCCAAAGACTGCCTACTTGTGCTAATTCACTAAGCAAGTCAAATTTGGAGAGAGAATCTCCTCACTCAACCAGAAGATCAATAATTCACTTTACTACCCCTAAGTTGAACGGACAAAATTTTATTTATTGGTCATAGTTGTGAAGCAGATTATAAGGGTAGAGGAAAGATGGACATGTTGGATGGTACAAGGAAGATATCGTATGTTACACATCCAGGTGATGCAAATGTAAATGAGAGAGAGAAGAAAAGAGATGGTGAGCCACTTGAGATCTAAAAGATTAAAGATCTTAGATAGGGCCACATGTATATCATTTTAAAACTTGTCTCCAGCTTTTGAGGAAACTTATGGGGAAAAAGAACACTGTGTAAATTGAAATGACCTATCTATAATTTCAAGCAATCTCAAAGAGTGTGGTTTGAAAGACTAACAAAATTTGATTGTAAGAGTAGATACTTCAAAGATCGTAAAGTTTTTACTCTGACAGTGTAAGTGTGTGAGTTGATGATATTATTGTGAAGGGGGATGATGTGAAGAAATTTAAACTTTAAAAAGTCCTTTTCGTATGTGCATTCGAAATTAAAGATCTGGGGTGCCTAAGTTATTTCTTAAGTATTGAAGTTGTTAGATCACTTGAAGGAGTCTCATCTCAAAGGAAGTATACCTTAGATCTTCAGAAAGATGCGTATATGTTGGATTGCAGGCTAAACGGAACTCCCGTGTGTATGAACTAGAAACTCGGGGAAACATTTAAAAGGAGATAATTGACATGATATCAAAAGTTTATAGACAATATTATTTATTTGCCTCACACCGGACTAGACATTGCTTTTGTAGTCAATGTTATTAGTCAGTTAGTGCATTTAGACTCATGAAGAGCATATGGATGCAATAACGAAGATTTTGAAATATTTAAAAGGTCTCCAAATAACGGTGGAAGCGTTTTTTATCCAAACCTGAATCGACTCCATCATAAATAAGTCAACTTCGAGCTATTGTACTTTCATTTAGTGGTAAACTGGTTATATAGTAACTTGGTTAAGCAAGAAACAATAAGTGGTTGCTAATCTAGTGTGTAAGCGAACTTTAAGGATACGGCACAAGGGACTCATAAATTGATGTGGCTGAGTTCTCTACAATCATTTATCAGAATTCAAGGTGGCCATTGACGATCCTATGAAGTTCTACTGTGATGATAAAGTAGCCAGGAATATAGTACATTATATATTCCAGCATGATTGGACAAAGCACGTGAGTTCAATAGGCACTTTATCAAAGAGAAATTGGAGAATGGCCTGAATTCGTCTCTGCTGATAAATAATTAGAATGGATATTCAATGAGTGGACTACCAAAGCAAATTTTCCACGGTCTTCAAACTAGCTCGATGGAAGTCTGGACAAAGTCAATACTAGAGAAGGAAATTTCATTATCTAGTTTTGAAATTTGATTCCTAGATCTCTGGGATTCAATATAGAAATAAAGCAAGGTTTGACAGGAATCTTCAAACCATATTTAGGCGGAGTGTCAAGAAAGTGAATGCTAGAGAAGGAAATTCCTTCTCCAGTTTTGAGATTTAATTTCCAGATTTGGGACTTGAAGTTGTAAATTTGTATCATTAACATTTTTACCATTATAACCCGATGAAAAAAAAAAAAAAAAAAGATGAGGGAAAAATCAGTTTCCTACACAAAAAGTTCATATATCTCTGGACCACCTAGATATTTCATCAGTTAACTAACCAACAGCTGAACAAATAATTGGAAAAAAAGAGTAATGAACTCACTAAGGTGTAAAACTTAAATGAAAACATGGAAGCAACTAATTGATTCAAAAGAATGCTTACCGCTGCTAAATAAAGGTAAGGGCAAGTAATGCATGCAATGAATTCCAAAGAGTAGGAGACAAGTCTAACTATTTCATGATCTTCACAGAAAAAGAATACCTGAGTGCTACTTATATCGTCTTTTCCATCCCTAGCATTCAAACCAACGCTTTCAGTATCATCCTCATCACTACTGTCATTGTAATTGTCCCGCTTATCACTACTTTTTGACTTTTGAGTCCATATACCACTTTCACTTCCACTACAGCTTGACTGAAGAAAACAGAAGATATCCATGTGAAAAACTAATAACAACGTAATATGCTGAAGAGATAAAAAAATAGAAACGATTTCAAAAGCATTTGAATTCAGAGATTCTTTTTCATTGCCCTCCTTTGCAGCTTTATTGAAGGATTGAAGTACAAGATAATTTACATCTTGGTTTATTACCTATCTGAATAGAAAGTTGAAACTTCATCAACAGTATTAACCAATTATTTCAACTTACAATGTGGCATTTCCCCCAAAAATGCTGCCAAAGGTTCTTAAGCTCATTCTTACGGATAGGTTTCTGTAAAAAGTCAGCATCACCTTTTGACAAACACTTAAAGACTATGCCCATAGAGTCATTAGCTGACATCACTGCAGGCAACAATCATCACGGATTCACGAGTAAAAGGTATCAATGTCAGATTACTGAGAACATAAAGTCAATGCAACAAAGTAGGACAGCAAATTGGATGATACTCACTAATAACAGGAATATTCTTGCAAGTTTTGTGGTTCTTAATCTTGGTTAAGAGACCAATGCCAGAAAAAGTATGGCATAGATAGCTCTGCCAATACTAGATCAATGTGATTTGTTATGTCTTCCAAAATTTTCCATGCTTGTAGACCATTTGCTACAGCTGTAACTGCCATTGTTCAATTTAATTGATTCAGTGGTAAAATACACAAAGAAAGATGGAAAAATACATGCAAGCATAAAGAAAATCAGTGGGACGTGGAAATTTCAAACATTTATGCTCACACAAAAGTAAGACAAGGAAACGTATATAAAAATGGAATATGTTATTTGTACATCACGGTTTACATATTAATGAACAGAATGATGATGTTGATTAAATTGACCTCTAACTGACATCAACCTGTAAACCATGATGTACAAATAGCATTAATCTATAAAAATATACATGTTAACTATCATCTAGAACCTTCAGGAAATCAGAGTAGGTATAGTTCTCATTTGATTGATTATTCATAATTCAAGTAGTGTAGGAAATCTGAGAGGTATTATTCAATGAACTGCTGGAATAAAATTAGAGTAGGAAGTGACAGGGGCCACTTGTCTGTACTCAACTATAGTGCTCGTCAACCACTACTAGGGCAGAAGGACTTTAATTTCATCGATTGATTTTTCTATGTGTTGCCGTGGTTTTATCGTTGAAAGTCTTCGTAATTAATCCCCCTGGAATTTTTGCAAAAACTAGAGAAATGGGGTCAAATTCACCAAAAGAATACTCAATAACACAAAAGAATCAATTGTTTTCTTTTACTTCCAATACATGTTTAGAAAAAGGAAATTTCAGAATAATTCCTTTAATAGTAAAATGTGCTCAAATTTACAAAAGAATACTCAATAACATAAAGAATCAGTTGCTTTCTTTTTCTTTTAATAAATGGTTAGAAAAATCAAAACGTAAAAACTGAAAACATTACAAGTACGTGTAAATTCTTTTACATTAGATTGATTATTCAAATTGGAGTAGGAAGTGAGAGGGGCATTATTTAACGAACCCTAAAAGAAATGATATGTAGTGTCAATCAAGTTATAAAAAGACTAGACAAAGAAAGAAAGACAGAGCAGTAACATTCATAACCGCAATTACGAAGTAAAGCTTTGACAACTTGTTGAGTTGAATCATCATTTTCCACTAGTAGAACCTTGAGGGACCCAAGAGGAAGAAACCGGTCCCAGATAACCAGCGGCCCACGAGGCTGTTCTTGCTTAATACCATGGGCTTGCACTGATTCTGTGTGGTGTTTGTTAACTCCACTATTCTTCAATTCTCCTTCCTTGCAGACCCTATCACCTGTAACTCCATTTTGGCCATTCCGCATATGATGATGACTGAGTTCCCAAAAGCCATTAGTTGGGGGACCATTCGCTTCCATTTGACCACCCATCGTCAATCAGAATGATCCTGGGTATTTCACCTATTATAGTTGAAGGGCAGCCAGTTTTTAAGGCAATGGTTTAAGGCAATGGAAAACCATAATCGACCGCATAAAAAATTCAAGAGAAATAATTTTGAAAAAAATCATGCTAGAGAAAGATTACCATTGAGAAACAACAATTCTGGAAAAATAAAATAAATTATATGGAGTTGAGTTCAAATTATTGAATCATTCACAACAAACAAATGGAGTCGATTTCAACATATAAAGCCCATTTTAACACTCATATAATCAGATACTTCCTTCCAAGTTTGGTGATGAAGAAGTTGAGTAGAAATCACAGCAACATAAGATAAATTGGTGCCATGGGGTGTTGGTACGTTCCCAATTTTTAGTGTAATACC
>CAIGRF010261312.1:13102-27161 GCA_903798235.1 Fraxinus ornus
TGCACGATCTTTTGTCGAGTTCTTCCTAAGGAAATATTAATGTGGATCATCGATATTTTAATATTAGTATCTACTTTTTGGTATTTGTGTTAATTGAATTAATCTTATTGAATATATTGTTATTTATGTGTTTTTAAATTATGCTACGTTAATTTATAAAAGTTACGAATAAAAATATCATTAGTTGTATTTATGTAGTGTTGTTATAAATGTTAAAAAAATTTAATTATGGTATGGAACCGAACCGAACGGAACTCGAACGGTTCCATAATTATATTTGGACCCGACGATTCCATTTATTAAATACCCCAAAATTTTGTAACCGAAAAAACTCGAACCGAACTGACCCACAACCAGTCCTAGAGTGTACAACCATACCTTTAAAATTACAAGGAGATGAGATGGGGGTTGTCGTGGATTTTTCTTTCATATTTTGTACACTTCGAAATACGTTTATAAAGATATTGTGGCTCGTCTTCTATTAATGAAGTTCATACATAAGAAATGGTGCATCGTTTAATGAATTCTTTATTCTCAAATCTTATGCAAGGAGATAGATGAAGATGTGAATATGGTAAAGAATCTCTCGTGCATTTAACATCGTTACACTGTAAAATACAATGACTGGGAGACAAACATTTTTCTCATGCAAAATTTTATCCAGACAACAAAAGTGATCTTTGTTGTAAGATACATTAGTGATAAAAGTTCTAAAATTTGGAATTATCGATTTTGTAGGTAATTGGTGCAAAAGTAAACCAAATTACTAACAATGTCGACGCATCAAATCAATACCAAAATTAAATTTAATTGGTCAAATTGTAACAAAATGAAGTAAAGTGATTACAATAAATATTTTGGCTGCAAAATTGGGTGACAAATAGTCTCTGGAACATAAACTTGCCCACTAAAATAAATTATTGGAGGTTTGAATGTAGTAAATGGAAATTAAAGAAAGCATTTTTGCTAAAAAAAAATATATAAAAGGTACCTCTGAAGGATTAGCAGATTAATATGCAGCATCTATAATAAATTTTAATTCGAAGCATGAAGTAAAAGAATAAACCATGAAAATGCAGCAATGGCCTAAGAAACCCAACAATGTACAAAGACCTCTCATATTATACTCTAAAAAGGGCAGGAGAAATAGAGAGAAGATTATATAAACTTTACAATAATAGGCCATAAAAGACGTGTTAAACCTTAGTTTTTCTCTTGAGACACTCTTCAAAATCACCTAGAAGGGGTTTCAGATGGCTGGCTATTCAATGCAGAACTCGAAGCAATCGAAGGCAAAGCCCCGTTGTCTTGAGAGGTTGATCCACCCCATTTCGTCTCTGCATCTGATGGCTCCATCACATGAACTGCACCATCACTCATGCCGAGGGCAAACTGGTTTGGATCAGATGGATGTGCAGCAATCACCACGGGGAAGGCGTTGCCGTTGCTACTGCACGATTACACAAGTCAAATACTCTGAAATCATGATTTGCTAAGCTTAAGAAAGAAGTAAAAGGTATCTTTAAGTAACTTCTTCCAAAAGAATCTACGGCCAAACAAATCAAGGGAACATTTATAATTTCATCAAAACTTTATCAGAAAAGAGTCTAGCTGACAACACTAATGGCACATCCAGTAGAGGATTGAATAGAACAGGACAGCATTTATGGAAAAAGCCCATATTGCAGCCTATATGTAGTTAGTTACCTTACCAGATAACAGGATAACAAAACTAGTATGCAAGGCAGGTAAAATACATAAACATACATTAGAACAATCCTCGAGAATTTAAGTGTGAATTAAATCCCCCAAATTTGCATACCTGGAAATTGGTGGAGATATGTAAGCGGATGGAGAAATTCTACATCGAAGGCTTAAATTATCAGCATTAAAGATCCCAACAGCACCGTCACAAAATCCAGTGAAGATGACCAAACCATCACACGAGTATATTGCACTTGAAATAGCAGCAGATAGCAAGTCCCTTGGATGCCACTGCAAATGGATCATTCACTTAAATCAAGAAATAATTTCACTTGTAATGGTGAAAGAATGAAGAAAGATGTGCATTGTTAAGCTTAATGACATAGATCATTCTTCCCAACTAGGTATCATTCAAAATGATCATCAGAATTGGGGACGAGATATTCTGTAGTTACAACACATAACAGAAAAAAAAATTCTATTTTCCAGTTTTATTGCTGTAAGCTAAATAGCCTAATCACATACATGGAAATAAAGAGCCACTGCAACTAAACACTAGATAGATTGATGACATACCCTGCCTAAGGTTTACGAATTAGCATAACAACTGGTTTTGACGATAGGCTGGGACATTTTTGTCATACAATGATACAATATTAGCTTCATCTCGTCACACAAAGTGATAGGGCTCCGATTTAGATGCTCAATTTTATGCAATACTGATTGCCATTAATGGTTAGTAGAGCTTACAAGTTTCATACTAGTAAAACGAACACACTCCACATTGTACATGCCATGCTAATCACACAGAGACTCAAACCACATGCACACATTTCAGTTGTTTTTTTTGTTTTTTGTTTTCCTATGCCAATGCCTCATTTTCTAGAAACCAAAAAAAATAATGAAAATAATCAAAGAATATTTTTTACACACTTAAGATAAGAGACAGTTGATCTAAAAACTTATTTGTAATGACAAACTGAATTGAGGATAAAATTATGAAGTTTTCACAAGCAAGAAATTCCAGTGATTTGATAATCAGACGCGGATGATAATGTGTGTTCACAGCAAAACAAGAAGCGTGATGAGTTGAGCGCTCACCGAACGCAAACAATCAAGTTGAGTATCATAAACTGCAATTTGGCTTTCATGAACAACCAGCAGATGAGATTGATTATTATGGAACTGAACTCTAGTTTCTCCAACCAGAGGAGATTGGAGAGCAGGAGGCGCTTGTATGAACCGTGATTTCTTCTTCTCCCAGCCGTCAATATTCCAGACAAAGAGCTGCAATCATAATTGGACCAACCATATTAGTGCAAAAATTTCTGCAAGTAGTTACCAAATCAACACCATGCCTTGCGAGAAACTAGGTAAAAAGGAACACCTATTGTAGATAACCAAACTGGACTTGCCTGAGCATCAGCTCCAGATGATACCAACACGTTCAGACTCTGAGAAAATGCAAGCCCTGATATTCGCTTCTGATGACCCTTGAGCTTGGTTTTAACCTATTGCCCGTCCAAAGACAGAAGGGGAAGATATAGTTACAGTAAGATATTAATTGGTCCTGGTCCCAGGGGACAGAACAACAATACCTCCATCTTCTACAAAAGAGGGCAGTTAAAGATAATAATTACAATGAGAAATATGTTATGTCATCATTAACCTACCTTAAATAGCTGAACATGAAAAATCAATGATAAATTTTTCCTAAACTAGCTTCAAGAAAAACAAAGAGATTACACACCCGACTAGACCATTAGAAAAGCTACTATACATGGAAGCAACAACTTCCAAAAAGGAAAATCCAAAAGGAATAAGACATAAAAAGAGAGATGCAATTCTAATCTGAAATGCAGCCCAGCTTCTACGCTAAAAAATTAAAAATAGACTACAGCAGTGTCTTCAGTTTCTTACATCACGGCAAGAAAGTGTTCTTACAGAATGAGACTTATGTCTTACTGTTCTTCTTTTGGTTAAAGACATAAATAGGTTGTGTTTGACACCCATTTTGGAGAAGAATTTCATTTGAAATAGTGATTGATGGAAGAATGTGTGCTTAAAAAGTAAGGAGAATTTTTGGGTTTATGTGTAATATTATTTTATTGATAGAATGTGTGGTTGAAATGAAGAAAGAGAATGAGAATGAGAATGTCAAACAAGAGCATAGATTGAGTTCAATAGTAAGATGTAACCAATGAAATCAGAAGTAAAATCCTCCTGAGTAAGGATTTATATGCAACTGAGACTCACGTTACAAAATAAGAGAGAGTTCTCTTCGTTTCGATAACACAAGAATCAGATTCCTTTACTGAGAATCCAAATCGCAGCAAGATACTGTCAGTTCCAAAAAAATCCAGCCTTGATCAAAGACAAGGGATGTTTACCTCATCAACTCTCACGTTGTAGATTTGTATAGTGGAGTCCTCCATTCCAATAGCAATAATATTGTTATCCTGAGGATGGAATGCAAGGTATGTGGCAGCAGGGGGCGGTGGCATGAACGTCGTCATGACCTAATCAGAACATATGTATTCCATTTAGTTATCTTAAACAGCATGCACCCACATGTTGCAAAGCCATCAAGGGATCATAGTGAAGAAAATTTTTCAACGGTCTCGAGCAAAGATGCTAATAAACCTTAAAGGTCATCATGTTGAACAAGGAGACCTTCCCGCCCGAAGCAGACATGACATAAGAATCATTTTTAGACAAGGCAATACAAGCAACTGAGTCTTCAGCTTGTTTAGCATCAGTCAAGTCATTAGACATGAGACCCCCACTAGTAGGCTGCCACAACTGGGGCACACTGGATGCAGTAGACTGCAAAGTATATATGAAGGAATACAGATTAAAAGAACTGAAGAAATAATGAATTCAAGAATCAATATAAAATGTACACTCAAACCCTAACCTTCCCGGATGGATTACGTTCATTGCGCTGCCACTTCCAAAGCTTATGAACAGCATTAGAAGCCAGAGCTAGTATAGCTAGTCCAGAATTTGTGTAGATCAACCGTACAACCTGCAATACATTACACATTGTAAGGTCAAAATACGTAATGGTCAATAGGAGGTAAAAGGCAAGAAAAACTCTATGACACAAAGCATTAATGGTCTGGGAGAAAGATGCTAAACGTTAGGAAATTAGACTCAACATCAGTAACCAAGACAAACAGAGAGACAGATTAAAAAATAATGTGTTCTATTAAAGTCAAATGCTGTCCCAAGTAGACTTGGATATAATTAAAAAACATACTTTGCTGGCTGTTAGAGGATCAGGTAACTTCAGAGTCTTGAGTTGAGATGAATCAGCTATATCAGGAAACTTCCAGCTTTTGATTTTGTCAATGTTATCAGAAATCCTTGGTTTTACATCAGCAACCCTGCTGCTTTCCATGGTAGCCTATGATTGTCCAGATAAATTAAGCAAAAGAATTGAATAAAATTATGATGGCCGCTTGCCATCTATTTTTCAATTTTGTGGAGGGAGATGACAGATGAAAGAATACCAGATTGCCAAGGGACATTGGTTGTTGAATTCGGTCTGTACGTTCAAGGATTGGAGCAACAGAGGCAGAAGCATTACTGATTGGACCTAATCCACCAGAAATCAAAGGCTGCAGAAAAAGTTGCAAAGGAGAAATCAAAACCAAATAAATGTATCCTGGCAAATAAAACAGACTATAAAAGAAAATGCGAAAACTACTTTGACATTGACTGATTCTGAAAGACCTCGAGCCCCATCAAATGCTCTGCTCTCTAGCATTCTCAGCATGCGCTGCCCATCATTATTTGCTAAGATCTTAATTCCATTGTCGCTAGTTGTAATGGCAAGGAGTGACCCTTCCTTATTAAATCTTAATCTGGGGCTAGCCTGCAATGGAAATAAAATTACAGAGCAACTTTAGGAATTCCAAACATTCAAGACAAGCGTATCAAGATGTAGGAGCTTTATATAGTAGAGATACTAACAGGCAATCCACCATCAGCGTCAGTGAAAGTAAGCATGTTGGTATTGTCCATGTCCCAAAACTTTATCTGAAATTCATCGCCAGCAGCTAAGAAATGATTTCTTGTTGTGTCGAATTGCACTACACCTAATGAACGTTTCCGAAAACCAGAATATGTCCTCCTGATGGCTCCTTCGCTCTCATTCCACTCAACAAGGTGGGATTCGCCTTCTTTGCTTGTTCCACAAGAGAATAGTCTGAAAAGGAATATGAGATAAAAGAATGACAAACACGTATCTAACTCCCAAGAAAACTGTCTTCTCACACGAGATACCAGGGCAACGATGTTAACATTATTTGAACTAGAGAATAATGAATTTTCTGGATGAGTTTGCCAGCAAACAAAAAAACATGCAAGTCAACTCCAAGATTCTTCGGTCACAATATTACACTTCTGTAAGGAAATGTGTATATATCACCTCCAGGGACCATAAGTCACTAAACCACTAAGCCTGAGCAGCTAAAATCTTAATATAAAAAGAAGAAAAATCGAGTATTCAGTTAGCAAAACAGTTTCAAGTTACAATAATCAAATGACCCATGTCACTAAGGAGCTTTTTTTGCATAAAGAGCTCATTTTTAATGACATAACATTGTTAAAATTGTCTCAAGACTGTTTACACAGGAGACTCCCGGTTTTATTATCATTACTTACACCTGATCAAATTTATGCATGAAAGTTGTTGCTCTGTCTCTCAATTTCCATCACCATTCGTTTACTTGTACTGGTTCTATTTTGTTACAATTACTCAATTAGAGCATATTTCACATGAAGTTAGCCTACAGAAGCAACTCAGTTAATAAACATCACAAATTCACATAAAGAAACAACTGACATCGCTAAATTATAGCAACTGTTGGCATAAATCCGGCCACACCCAAATGTCAATTTATGTTTGGTTCAGCACTACCATTGCTTTACTCAGAAAGTTGACTAATATTTTAGCGCAGTCATCAGTGTTTAGGATTATCAATTTTGAAATTTGGTTTTAATGCTCCTAAAAATTTTTAAAATTTTAATTACTCTTGTGGTTGTACAAAATTGATCCTGAAGTTAGATGAACTAATTCCAGTGATATAGGTCCTGGATTCTTCATCCTTTGAGCTCGTGAATATGAAATATCATTTGAATTCTGATTCAAAGATGTCGTACTTTTATGAGTTTCCACATATAAATAAATTTATGGAGAACGCTTACCAGACTATATTCTGTAACTGCAACTTCTATTCAAGGGCAGTCAATTCTAAACTGTTAAAACTTTTCCTTCCTGCCCAAACATGGATATGCCCACCTACACCTTTATTTTAAACCTTTAGCCCTTCTTCATGGCCTGAACCCTTTTTCGTGTGACCTCCGTCACGAATGCCAGCTACATGAGGTATCATTAATTCTAAACATTTTCCACAGCAAAAAGAAAATGCAATCCAATGCATTGGCCCCATTCTTCCATTATGTTTTCAACAAAGAACATCATCAGAGTACTATAGCTGTATAGTAGTTCTAGCCCTACCTTTCAACTCCTCATTGTGATGCTACAGAGGAACGTTATCTGACAAAATACCATATTTTGTGTGATGCAACACTTGGTCCCATGAATGAGCTTTTTAATTATGGAAGTAACCCATAACATGAGCAGGCTTTTTCTTAGAAGACCAGTAGTTTCAAAAGCTCTTTTATATAGTCAAAAGTACATTTCACACACATATTGGCTTTATACTTACTAACTTTACATAAATTTCAAGATATTTTATTGCCTGCTAGTATTACCAAAAGACTAAATTTAATGTGTACATCATCTATTGCAAACAAGTTTGAAGTTGCTCAGGATACGAGTGAGGCAAATAATAAATTTTACCCCACAGGATCAATCCAACAAAATGAAGCTATCTACATCATCAGATGAGAGCATCCCAACAAAAGAGTAACCAGAAACGGATTTTGAACAGACCTGGTTCCATCAGCACTATATGCCATTGTCGTGCACCAAAGTCCAGGGGCATCATAATCTACTCTTGATCCCAAGGAATCATAAAGCCATGCTTTTATTTTTCCATCAATGGCAGTAGAGAAGATAAACTGCAGATAAAAATAGAACCAGATTGCTATTTCTCATGTCATCAAATTATATAATTTAAGCTAAGCCTAGGAAGTTCATGCAGACATCAGTAATAGAAAAGTAAACAGAAATTCTACTTGTGAGCACATTTACCTGAATATTCTCTTTATAGTGAGGACAGACAGAATATACAGGAGCTTCATGACCTTCAAATGTATACTGCTTGCGACCGGCAACAGCATCCCACACCTGTAACACAATAATCCACTTAAAAACTAAGAAGTGACATGCTACAAAACTGTATCGAGGTCAAATGGATATACCTTAATTGTCTTGTCGTCACCACATGTAACTATGCATAGCTGCTTATTAGGATGAGCAAAGGCAATATCATTAACACCACCAATATGAGCATCAATCTGCATGGAAAAAGACATCCACGCTTGAAACTTCATATGATTGTCGGGGGAGAGAGAGAGAGAGAAGAGAGAGGTTAGAGGGTCAGAGAAGAACAATGTAATTCTTACCTCTAAGTGTTGTATTAATTCTCCAGATGGATTGTACGTATATATCTGAACAATGTGCTTCGAAAAAGCAACACCTTCAAAAGCAATGGTATAAAGACCAGTAATAATGCATCAATTGATTGTAATTCAAAGGCTGAAAGACGATTTTCCTTACCAAGTATAGATCCATCAGGACCCCATATGCATCGATTAACAGATATGGTGGCATCTTTAACTAATGTTGTCTGAATGGTAGTCAAGCAAGGATTTACACCACATATTTTAATTAAAAAATAGCAAAGAAGTGAGGAACTTAAAGATTCAAGAAAATACTCACTTGGAATGGCATTGAACAAGCTGATATATCCCAAACCTTGAAGTTTTTCAGTGCTAGCCTATCTCGGGAACCAACTTCCCAAATGCTAATGTCACCAACATTTGTTCCAACTACAAAGTAGATAATCGGCGGTCATGTATCAGAGATGAACAGCATGAATTTCTCCTCTATAAAATTACATGATCTAGATGATTGTCTCGCCCAAAAATACAACTCAATCAGAAATTTTGAGCAGTTAAAAAGCAGAAGCAAAATGATAAAAATCAATCAAGGATCAACCTAGAAGAACAGTCTGTTGTTGAGGATGGAAGTCCATGCTCATAACATTAGATCCTTGGCTAAGGTTCCGTACAACAGTTTTAGGAAGGTCGTCTGGAGAATAAATATTGGGAGGATGAGATGAACCGGGAAAGGACACCTAGAAAAATATAGCACTGTGTGTAAATATGGAGGTGAAGAATTATAAAGAATCAATATTGATAGTCAGGCAATAATTGGAGGAAGAAGCAAGGGAATTGGTTAATCCTCCACACCTCATCTGATTGGCCAGCGCGAATGCGTTTCATTAAATGTTCCGAATCAGCAGTTTGATAATCCATTCCAGGACCACCTGGAGGAGTCCTTGGATGTTTCAGAAATGCAGCTGAGGATTAAAACAGGACAAAGGTAATATTAGTAACAAAAAAAAAAACTCAAAAAAGGCACTAAACTCTTAACAATTGATCCAAGTCAATCTTACAATTAAACAACTGACCAGAACTTGGAG
Organism: Fraxinus ornus; assembly: GCA_903798235.1. Classification (NCBI taxonomy): domain Eukaryota; kingdom Viridiplantae; phylum Streptophyta; class Magnoliopsida; order Lamiales; family Oleaceae; genus Fraxinus; species Fraxinus ornus. The sequence continues at coordinate 22,489 of CAIGRF010261312.1, forward strand.
CCTGAACAAGGCCAGGAGGACCTGCAGCAACAGCAGCATGAGGAATTGAAGGTGTAGCACTCGACATCCAACCAGCAATGGCAGTTGGAGGAGAAACAATTGGCTGGAATGGCTGCAGTCAGAATTTTAGAGCAAGTAAGATGCAATAAATGAAATCAAAGGTTTGCAGGCAAAAATAAGTGCACAACTTACACCATGAGCTCCGAGAGGAGGAAAAACACCAGGCTTGGGAATTGGTCCAGCAAGAGGGTTATTACTAGGAGTAGGTGCACGAGTGCCATTAGTAGAAGCACAAGTGTGATCCATAAAAAGTGTTTTTATATCTGGGTTTGGACGAGGATTCTTGCAAAGTTGATGCTGCCAGTTTAGACTGCAATGCGAGTAAAAGAAAATTTGACAAAGCTAAACTTAAAGAGAACCAATTGTAAAAGCAATGTCAATAACAACCACATGTAGATATTACAGACACACCATCATGTGGATGCAACACACATACAGAGAGAGAGAGAGTCGTTCAGCTCATCAAATCAAATTCTATTTATGAATACTAGCTAACCTTTGATTGATCAATGTCCTCAAGCGTGAAGCTTTGAAAGAAGGCAAGGTGAGCTTGTCACGAAATAATGGATTTGCTTCTATGAGCTTTTTTAATTCAACCAGCATAATATTTCGTGCTGACTTTGTGTCCCCGTATTTGGAGAGCTGCTCGTTCTGCCTAGAGACATTTTAAACAAGAATAAAACGAATGAATTACTAATAAGATCAAAAGCTACACTACAACTAATCATCTACGTCTATGATACCTAAAATTGTCAAGAGTTAGAAGCTGGGTGATCTCCTTAAAAAGATCTTCATTGAAAGATGCAAACACCTTCAGATCCTTCACAAGAATATCAACAGCTTTTGCTCGGTCTTGTCTGAAAAGTATTACACATAGTTAACAATAACAAATATCAACGGCCAGAGATCGACAGGTTACTCAAGACAAAACTTACCTATCAAGAGCTTCAAGATATTTTTGCTTTCTTATTTCAAAGAAAATTTTCATCGAATAGCGGTTATCCTCAACCTTCGTGAATCCACTTAAATAGCATTCAACTTCGTCCCATGCACCTGCTTGAATTTGGTCCTCAAAGTACTTCATATTGAAGAAGAAACCAGATTCTTGCTCCAACCTACGTACATATTTAAAATGTATTCCAATATCAATAGAGAACGATAGCAATGACTAAATTTACTTGACAAACCAAAAACTAATCATGCAATAGGCGTTTCAATTTTTTCTTGATAATTACTTGGTTTTTATGACCTGGAGAACTGAAAAACAAATAAAGATACCATCTTTCTTTAATTATTTATGCTTTTTTGCCTAGGAGAAAGAAAGAGATTAAACAAACGACGTTTATATTTCATGTTAAAACTTATTACCTTCAGCCAAGTCTCGCACAAAGCAAAGCTTATAACTCATGTTTTACTCTCTATGCACTAATTGCATTTCATTAGCAAGTGCATAATTAATTCAGTTTTCGCAAGAAAGTAACAAATAAAGATATGGCATAGACCAACAAAAGGACTTACTTATGTACTGTCTCCTTGAACTTTTCTTCGTCCAAGAACTGCAGGATTAAGAAAACCAGTTCCCGACTCAAGGACGACATAGTGACGCCTCCAGGCACCCCCAACCACTCCAGCTCAAATCTACACAGGTAACCACAGAAGATTAACAGTAATGAACCTCTTAAATTCAACCAATCGTATACAAAAGCACAGGTCCTTTTGCTCACTATAGTACAAAATATTCTCTAAACCCTATGTTCAAGTTCCCTAACAACATCAAACAAAATACCATAATCGCAGTTAATTCTATAGTCAAAAGGGGCACATAATATGCCTCGGAAATTCCTAGTAATTTCAATTCCAAGACAATACAAAGATTCCTTCTTTTCTGCCTCACACACCAAAATATTCCAGCAAAAAATCCTTTCCAAATTTCATTCCCCCAAAAATAATTAATAATTATTAATTCATTCATCAAGACACAGCAACAAAAAATATGATTTTCATTTTGACTATCGAACCTTCAAAATTCAAAATACCAGTAAAGTATCAAAAAAAGCCCACCTCTGCTTTTCTCTTTAAAAAATCTTTCCTTTACTCAAAACCTGCAACACGAGAACAAATGGTACTTTTCCCAGATCTGGGTCACATTTCCTAGTAAATTAGAAGATGGATTCACTGAAACTGATCCAGATTTCAACAATGCACAAAGGGCTAGGGTTTTCCTGGGTCGTAGAAAAAAGACCTCCTTTTCTACACTCTGTACTCTTAAACCACTCCCCTCTCTCTCTACACGTGTGTGTATATATATCTATATATCTTAAATTTGTTTCTCTTCCTAGATCTGTGGTGTAACTGCTTGCTTATGTAGTATCAATCAATGAGTTAAATTTTTAATATTTTTCTTTTTCTCTGGAGTATTAAAGCGATTGATAGCTAAGACCGAAGATGAAAAAGAAAATGTATTGATGTGATTAGTCAGCTGTAGCCTGTATGTAGTTTTTTAATTGGTTGGCCAAGTCATTATTCACAATTAAGGACGGCTTTTTTTTCCCCATAATTAATCTGCAAAAGAAAGTGAAAGTGACTTCAAATTTGAAAGTCTTTTTTCCTTAATTAATGCAAATAATTATTTATTCACAACACGTTTGACTGAGTTTACAAATTATTAACAAAAAAATATTTTTAAATATGCTATCATTTTCTTACTTGTAACAATAAATTTGGTCATTGTCTGTTTGTTACAATTTACAAACGTTGTGAATAATGATTCAATGTCAATAAGTCTTCCATATATATATATGTGTGTGTAAACATACACACTTAGGTGGTAGTCTTTCAAAAAGAATAATATTATGGACGTGTTCGGTATAAATTAAAATCAGATTAAAATTGAAAAATTAGCTGTTATTGTTGACTTTTATTAGACAAGTGAGACCAATAACAACTATATTTTCAATTTTAATTGAATTTTAATCACTCCCAAACACGCAAAAATATAAACCACCTGTCACAACTTTTATTGAATCATCAAATGCTTCCACTTCATCTAAGGGCTCGTTTGGTAGAGATTAAAATCGGATTAAAATTGAAAAACTAGCCGTTATTGTTGACTTTTATTAGTCGAGTGGGACCCAATAACGATTATATTTTCAATTTTAATTGGATTTTAATCCCTACCGAACAGGCCTTATATATTATTAAAGGTTGAGCCCCCACCGCTCCACCCCTAGAGCATCGTGGAGGAGGTAAATCGTGAGTTGTGCCTCAGAAGGTCAGGGTACAAAGCTGTCATACTGGTGCCCACAAAGAGTCTAATTCCAAACATTGTTAGAGGCAGGAATCGAACTCTTACACTGCGGCTGCCAGCTCAGCTAAGACTACCTCACTCATGTCCTTTGCACCACTAAACTATGCCTCGGGAGGGTATAATACTATATATTATTGATACCAGCGAAGGTAACACCAATATTAGCTCCAGTAATGTAAAGCATCGGTTTGTGTGTTCACAAGGCTGCTATCGTCTAATAAAGTTATGCTCGTGTTTGACATCTATTTTGGGGAAAGAATGAATTCTGGAATAGTGATTGATAGAAAAATGTGTGGTTAAAAAATAAGGAAAATTTTTGGATTTATGTGTAATATTATTTTATTGATAGAATGTGTGGTTAAAATAAAGAGAGAGAGAGAGAAATAAATGAGAAATAGAATGGGTGTCAAACACGAGCTATAATACATATGTTTCATCATGTGTATGGTATTAATATGAGTGACATATACTTGTGCTTAATACTACTAAGTTAAATATCCGTGTTCTAAAAATCGATAGACAATGAACCGAAAAGTTGAAGGGTCAATGATCAAAACCTTTAACCAAATCAACTGGAAATAAAAATAAATAAATGTGTATTATTTATGAACCTAAATTAAATTTTATTAATTTAAAACAAAAAATTATCAATAAATAAACAATAAAATTTCATAAAAGTTAATTCTAATAACAAAATATATTTTATCATTTCACATTGTTATTTTTATATCGAGTCAAAATAGAAAATAGAATCTTTAATGTGTGACAAACAAAAATAAAAACTAGGACTGGACAAAACTCGAATCGAGCAGTTCTTCTTAAATTAAACATTTGAACGAGTATTTGAGTTGAGAACCGACATGTTCACTTCAATTTTCAGTTATGGATCAAGAACCGAATAAAAATATTCCTAAATTTTATCTTAAATAAGTCAAATTATTTTATTTTTTTCTAAATAAATTTGCTAACTAATTAATTTATCCTAAACCCAAAATATGATTTTTCTATTTCTAATTTTCAACTCAAATCCAATTAATCAAATTGACCTAAATTTTAACAAAATCTATTATTCTATCATAGTGCCGTTTCTACCGTTCTAGAAAAATCGAATTGGAAGTCTCTCTTTTATTATCGTGAGCTCACTATCTTCCTCTTTGTGTGATTTTAACATCCAAATTTATGAAAAACTCAACAAAATGAGACGCAAAAGATATCACGAGATTGGACTATACTATTTTGTAAGAGCCAAAATTGAACATGATATTATTTGAATTAATATAGCATTGTTGTAAATATTTAAAAAAAA
>CAIGRF010261312.1:35714-45737 GCA_903798235.1 Fraxinus ornus
AAAAAAATCACCATTCACAACTCAATTTTCTCAAAATAATAGCCATCAAACATGGGCTAGTTTTGTTATTTAGAGAGACATTTCTGGCTTTGTTTGTTTCGGATTAAGATTATATTTAAATCTAAGTCAAAGTCAAACAATTAATATTAACCATATCTTTCATAGGTCCCGCAACTTTTCAATCACACATTTCAAAAACTTCCATCACAATTTACTAAAAATTTAATTTTAATCCCCATCAAACACCCTCTATAAGTAAATTTATTAATTTGGGGCTCGAACAAGAATGAGTTCCTCAGCTCGAAGTAGCCAAATCGTTGGTTGACGAAGGTTATGCCATGCTAAACCTAGTGTCCATGGATGTCTTTTTATATGCGAAAAATGACGATGTACTTTGAATTCTCAACTTTTTGATGGTTATTGCATTGCAATCCCCACTCAATCTTTTTTATTGTATATGTGGTTGGACAAAACTCTTGAATCGAATCGAACAGTTTTTCTTAAGTTAAATACCCGAACGTGTCTCTAAATCAAGAACCAACGAGTTCGATTCGGTTCTCGATCGATTCTAAACTAAGAATAAAAGAACCGAATTTCCCTAATTCTTTTTTATCATGAATAAGCCAAATTATTTTATTTTTTTTCTAAATAAATTTGCTAACTGATTAATTTAACTTAAACCCAAAATATGATTTTTCTATTTCTAATTTAAAGTCTAAATCCAACTTAATCAAATTGACCTAAATTTTACTAAAATCTCTTATTCTACCGTAGTGCCGTTCTGGAGAAATCGAATTGGAAGTTCGACTGTGCCTTTCTTTATCATTGTGAGCTCGCTATCTTCCTCCTCTTGCGATTTTAACAGTCAAATCTATGAAAAACTCAACAAAAAGAGGCGCAAAAGATATCACGGGATTGAAATTCCTTCTATTGCCAACATTCTCTTCAAGGAACTAATTAAGCCCTGCTTATGAGCAGGCCGAGTTAAGGTTGCATGTGCTGTAACACTTAGTAAAAATTCCTATAAGGAACTACTTAAACCCTGCTCATGAGCAGGCCCAGCTAATGTTATATAGGTCGCGAAAATTTCTTATGAAGAAATATCTAAAAACTTATGTCACATACAAACATTCAAAGAAAAGAAAATTATTGCTAAAGTAAACACATGTAATGAGCAAACTGAAATTTCATTCAATCAAAAGATTACAAAAGAGTTCTTAAGAAATCCTTAAAGATTTAACAAAAACTAAGTACAATAAGAAACTATTGGGTTGGAGGATCTTGAGGAGGAACATATTCATGAACAACATCTTTCTCGACAGGGAAAATTCGGACTTTAGCTGCTTTGGACATTTGTTCCAACTCTTCCTTTTGTTCTTTATATGCCTCTGCCAAGAAAGTTGTATTGAAGTCTGGCCGCTCCTTGTTTATATATTTGATTATCTCTCTTAAGGCCACAACATAGGAGTCCTGTGCAAGAGCGTCGAACTCAGGAGAGGCCCTCCAATTCTTTACTGCCTTGGACGCCCTGAGCTCAGTATCTGCTACCTTCTTGATAGCTTCCTCGACCATCTTCTCTGCTTCATCAGCCCGTTTCTTTTCACTGTCAGCCCGGGCAATGGCCTTCTTCCCCAAAGCTGTAAAGCTTTATTGTCATCCATCAGCCTCAGCTCGGAGGTCAACCTTGCATTTAGTTCATCCTCCATTATATTCAAATGGTTTTCGTAATCTTTCTCTTTCTTAGTAAAAATCACCTTTTCTGTTTTTACCTCCTTGAAGATAATGTTGGCCCGATCTTTTACCTCAAGCATTTTGTCGAGCTCAGCCTTAACCTAAAGAGCAAAGGACGTTGTGTTAAAAGTCATAATAATAATAATAATAATAATAATAATAATAATAATAATAATAATAATACAAAATTCAGAATTCAGAAGTTTACCTTCTCAACTACAGACATCATGTGAATGATTGCCCTGTGGTTGTAGAGCTGAGCTTAGATGATATTTTCACCAATAGGAATCTCAGTTAAGAACTGTTGCTCTCGATCATTCCAGTTCCGAGTCATGAGGGTGGCAGATTCCCTCAAAGGGGAAAGCAATACATCAATTGATTCCCTTGCCGGAGAGGGAGCTCGGGGGAAGTCCAAATAAATTTCAGGTCGGCGCCCTACCAAACCCTCCACGTTTAGCCTCTACAAATCAGGGCATTTCTCCTGGGACCTCGAAGAAGAGGCTGTTGCAGTAGTGGGAATTGCCAAAGGAATAGGAGGAGAAGAGTTGGAAGATGCTGTAGGAGTAGGGGTAGTTGTCGGTTCTTCAGAACGACGGCGCTTTATAAGAGGTTGCCCAGCCGCAACCTTGGATTCGACCTCCTCCGGCACCTCAGCGGGGACTTCTTTCCTTTTTGCCTTAGCAGCCTCAGCTGCTGCAGCCGCCTTTGTTGCTTGAAAATTTAGCATATATGGATTTTGACCTTGGACAAAAGTTGATAAAGGTGTTAGTTCCAAAGCTCTAAGTAAAAAAAATTAATAAAAATTCAGTATAGAATTGACTTATGAGAAGAAGTGGGAGTAGAGATAGCAGGTCGGCTAGACGTCGAGGTCGACGGCAGTGTCCGAAGTAAGCCCGTCTGGAACAAGTTCGCATCCGAAATTACAAACTTGCAAGACCTCTGCCTATTGGGTAGAGCTCGGATGGCATCTGTTTATCCTTGGATAGCATCTCAGAAGGTAAGGTCTGTGAACTGCAAAAAGGGAAAAAAAGGTTAGGAGAACAGTTTTAATATGAAAGACCTAAATTAGAAACAAAGGTAGTTATTAGAAAGGGTGATAAAGAGTAGGGACTATGTCCTCTCTATCCACCTCGGAAGGATGGAATTGCCAGTCCCCAAGACAAAGAAAAACTCCTTCTTCCATTGTTTAATTGAGGGTGGAGTGTTTAAAACTAACGAGCCCCTCATCCTAGGCCTAACACTCGTATACCACCATTCTGTGTTCTTACCATCCTCCTTAAAAGTAAAAAGGGAGTTGAACTGGGATACGTTTAGCTTAGGGTGACCTAATTGCTTCCACAAAATTAAGGTCGCAATTAGGGTTCTCCATCCATTTGGACAAAGTTGAGTATGAGCTATTCCCCAAGAAGAGAAGAATTGTCGTATAACCTTTGGGAAGGAAAGTCTCAACCCAGCTTGAAGGATGGCCGATTTGTGAGCTACACACCCTGATGGAGAAGAGGACGGAATTACTAGTTCTACAGTACTAGGTATGTTATATTTAGCCCTTATATTAGCTAATGCATCCCTCGTAATCAATGACTTATAGGAATCTGCTCCCCATTTTTGTTACCCTCTGTGACCTAGCTTCTCTCATCTTTCGTCGTTGTTCCATACTATTGGAAGAATTTGATGGTTGTGGATAAACATAAGTTATAGGAACGGGAGTTAACACTTCTAAACAGTCTGAGCTAGCAGAAGAGGGACTAAAAGATGGAGTGAATAAAGAGGATACAGTTTCTTCATGTTGATTACCCATGACTGTACTTGAAATTCGTTCGAACTCATATAAAAATCTAGAAAAAAAAATATAGATAAAGCGTAGAGAAAATGAAAGGTATTCTTGGTGAAAGGGAATACCTGAACGAAGTCGACCTCACTCAAAAAAATAAATGGGAAGAAATTTTTCTAAAGAGCAAAATCTGGAAATTTGATATGCAAAAGTGAGAAATGAAAAGGGGCGCAGTCATTTAAAGAAATGAATGTTAAAGGACATAATCTGGACCGTCCAAATAAAAGAGTAGAAAAATGAATAAACGGTTAGATCCCATTAAAACCGTTTCATTTAAGGCTCCTAGGAGAAGTAACCCCTTGTGCTTTATAGCTCACGTACAAATTACGAAGTGACACATGCCCCTAAACATTTATTGAAAATGATTACAAGTATAGGGAATTGTGCTTATTAAGGTCAGTCCCTCCACTAGGTCAGCACTGACATGGGGATAACTGTTGATGTCCGACCTCCGAAGTCGGATAAGTTCGGATTATTATAAGAGATGAATGGGTCCTAATGTGAGGTCGGGTCAGTTGTTGACATCCGAGATCAGTTATTAAGGTCATATCTACTATTGTTTTGCTTGCACAAGAAGTTTGTGTAGTTTATCGAGATTAAAGGAAAAATAAGGATTGAAGATCATTGACGAGATATGTAGATATCCAATAAGCTAAATGCATATGTAAAGTTCTAACGTCAGCGCCCACGTAATCCACCAATCAAACAGCTAAGCTCCCTTCCCTAAGTAATTCATTAATTACTGGGGACCACCTACTGGATTAGTCCATAATAACCAGACAACCTGAACTTGTCGGCCAATCTAATCACACCAACAAATGTACTTCTTCAACTTGGAATTATAGCTGACAAGACATGGAGTGCAGAGTACATGTATATTTTCTACCATAAAAGGAAGATGGAAGCTAAAAGGAAGGGGAATGATTAACATTACAACTTTTCTTTACAATACTTGATCATATTTCAAATATCTGCTTAAAGAAAAAAGAGGCATCATTGTTGTAAAGAGAAATATAGTAATTTTTCTTCATAAAGAAAAACTTTACTTTTCACCAAGTTGGTTTGACTATTTGTCCATACAAATTTCAACGTCAACATGCTCCATTTATTAAATACTCGAAAACTCAAGTTCAAGAATCGAACCAAATCAGACCATATCTGCCCTAATCATATCTTTTTGTCCAATTGGTGTAAATTACATTATAAGGAAAATGTAGATGATGTTCAATGCCTATAAGAGGAGTTGTGTGTAAAATTTAGAGATGGTAACGAAGTGGAATAGGATTGGAACAAGCATTCTCATATCTTGTCGGTCAGATATTTTGGCACATTGCCTTGCCCCTATTAAGGCGGGACGGATTGAGACGGAATCTATCCCATTTATTTATTTATTTATTGCTTTTGCTTTTTTTTTTTCATATCTAAAGTTGGTGAAAATCATTTTTTTTCCCAATTTATTAAGAACATCTTATGTTCCTTTTAGAAAGGATAAAAGGATAATGATTTTTTTAATTTAATAAAAACTTAAATTTAAAATGGATTTTAAACGAGGCGATGACTATGTTTCCCAAACTAGCCCCTATCTCGTGGATTCAGGTTTAACTATTTTTTTTCGCTTTCTCTTGTTAAAATTAGGATTCATTGTCAACTTCTTTAAAGTTTTGACTTGCAGATATCAAAGTCAAAATTTATTCGGCCCGTGTTTGATTTTGATTTTTTTTTTTTTAAAAATTACTTTTTTCAAACTCATTTTTAGTAACACATTGTTCTAACAAAATAGTTTTGCTCGTTGATTATTAACATTTTTCTACATTTGAACCAATCATTTTTCAAAAAAATTACTACTCAAAAATTCAAAATCAAACTAACACGTTGACACTTAATTACATATATTTATTTGAAACTCTGCATACTTTTAACACTTAAGTTGCGCAAGTGTAGTACCTCTTTGATTGTGTACTTACATAAAAGAAACTTTTTGCTTGCAAGATTTAAGTACATCACAACTATATGACATACACCGTAGTTTGTATCATTATAACCATATGGTCTATCTCAATCTTCACTAGAAGCGTGGCCTAACTCAATTTGCATTGCAAGTCAAATAAAATAAACTTTGATGCAGGTTAACATTCAACCCATTATAACATAAAACTAACAACTTAGGGGGTGTTTGACACCCTTTATTTTTAAAAATATGTGTTTTTGAATAGTGATTGATGGAAGAATGTGTGGTTAAAAAGTAAGGAAAATTTTTAGGTTTATGTGTAATATTATTTTATTGATACAATGTGTGATTAAAATGAAAAAAGAGAAAAAGAATGAGAATGAGAATGAGAAAGAGAAAAAAATGGATGCCAAACGGGGGCTTAAGCTTGTAGTGTGGCTTAACTTATGCTTTATCTTGAGTTCGACAAAATAATTGAAAGCAATTATCTCTATGAAAAGAAGATACTTCGACAACAAAATGAGTAACTTACTCTACACCCATTTTTATCGATAGAAAAATTATTCATTTTAAAACTTCTGATTTTCTTTAATAAGTGGACTTTTTAAGCTCGGCCAAACATGCTTTCGGTCTTGAATATTAATTCCCGAACACATAGCAAACACGTGGCAACCTCTTTGCTGTTCTCTGTCTTTCTGCTAGTCACATAATAGCAATACCATTTCATAAAGAACGTGAAATACAATAAACATAGTATTAATTCCCACACCTAATGGATAAAAACATTATAAATGCAATCAATATTAACTCAGTTTACAATTTAATGAACTGAAAAGCCATCAATTAATTAAGAAATTGAAAAAATAACTCCACAACTGTGCATCCCTTTATCTTGACAAGTGTGAACTCTGATGAAGTCATAGAGAAAGAATACAGCAGAAGGACGAGCTCAATTTGCTACCACTTCTACTCATTTTAAACTTGTTTTCACTTTTTCTTCCTTGCATTGAGCTTAAAGGCCACTCATTGTTTCAACAGTTGGAGCCCGGCTTCTAAATCCTCAAATGTTATCGTAAGTAAATCATCAGAGTCTATACAATCGAAATTGAGTCTCAAATCCAAACTTTCTCTCGCGTTTACGAGCATTGGTTCAACTAAACCTCCATTCATCTCCTTGCGCTGCTTTTCACTGGTTTCTCGTTCTATAACTTCCGCGATAGCATCTACACTACATGAAGGGTGCAACTTAAATCCATATAACAAGCTACTCTCATCTTGTTTAGACATTTTAAGATGAAGAATCTTGGCAAGGTCTTCAGAACTAAAATCATCAAAATGAAAAAACTTGGTCACCCTTCTGTTGAAACCTTCATTCGAAGATATTACACGCTTCATTGGTTCACTATAACCTGCAAAAATTACTACGATTTTTCCACTGTCCATGACGGATATTATCTCTTCTAATGCTTCCAATCCATAGTCTTTATCATCAGCCTTCTGCATGGGTATCAAACGGTAGGCTTCATCTACGAATAGAATGCCTCCCTCGCCTTCTTGGATCTGGAAACATCTAGCAAAGGTTAGTTGCTAATCAATGGTTAAAAAGGCAAAATCAAGTTACGGAGCATTCTGCCTCCGCAAGGCTTGCGTAAGCATCAATGCAAACCATAAATAGTTCAAAAAATTATAAACATGCAAAATTATACATTTAACAAACTATAAACTATTCAAAAATGTTAAGCATTTCGACAAAAATAAGTCTAATTTGCAGCAAGAAACATTAAATGGATCAACATAAAAGGAAATAATAAATCTCATAATAAGGGTGTGTTTGAGCCACATTATTTTAAAATAATGTACTCTGGAATAGTAAATTGATGGAGAATGTGTGGTTCAAAAAGAAGGAAAAGTTATCGATGTGATAGAAAATATTATTTTATTGAAGAATGTGTGGTTGAAAATGAGTAAAAGAATGAGAATGAAAATCTTAATGCATGAACTAAAGTTCTAAAGCAAATTAAGCCCCTATTTGAACCCCATTCTATAAAAACTCAATTTTTTCTCAAACTCATTTATAACCATATCTTCTCCAAATAAAATAATTTTACACGTAAACTCAAAATTTTTTCGACTTTTTAACTGTACATTCTCCAAAAAATCACTGTTACAAAACTTGTTCTCCCAACAAAATGGGGCTTAAACAAACCCTAAATAAATAACCAACTATTTAAGAACTTTGTTGCCTTGACATGAAGAAAACAAATTATGGTGACAACGACATGAAAAATATAAAAGAAAGACAAAAAGTAAGTTGTGTGTCGCAAATCTCCCTCACTGATAGTCTACTGACAAAGAGTTTCAGTTTCACTTGGGGGATCACACTTGAGTTCTAGACTTAGGTTTGGGTCGTGTTTAAACCAACCTAAAAAGCTGATGCCGGTAAAGAAAATAACAATAAAAGAAAGGTCAAGGTGTGCAAGCCTCAGCTGCCTGCTCAAGGCGTAAGATTGAGGCTATTTGTCAATGCTCATGCTACGTATACCTCAGGGTGCAAGCCTCGGGAGCTCGTGGGAGGACTATATAATATGTGAAAAACTAGTTGTTTGACTTGAAATATAATTACATGTTGCACCTCATAAATAATCACAAGATATAAACAGTAACGAATAAAACAAAAATCAGAAGTAAGAGGTCATACCTTTCTCCTAGTCTTTGGCCCTGTATGACCAACAAACTCGCCAACCAAAATCTGTTCTCTGCACTTCAGTTACCCTGTCTGTAGGAAGAATTCCCACCACGTGAAGTAATTTTCCGAGGATCCGAGCAACCATGGTCTTACCTGTATATAAAAAGGAAAAAGAAAATAAAATGAGAAAGCACACCATAAAATCTAGAGAACTCCCAAACTATTTCAGTATGGGTACTGCTGAAAATTTCACTAAAAACAAGAAAATCACGAAAAGTTAACAATTTCCAAAATTCGAAGCCATATAGAACAATATGCTACATGAGTGTCTTTGAACTAAAACTTACAAGGTTTTAGTAATAATTTAGACTACAAGGACAGGATACCTGTTCCTGGATTTCCAAGAAAGGCCATGTGAGGAGGTCTTCGGGGTCCAACTTTCAGGCTGAGGGCACGGCGTCTCTCATCTAAGAGCATCCCTTTTGCCCATTTCCGAAGTTGTAACTTAAGTAAATGTAAGCCCACAATGTTTGATAACTCATTTTCAAGCGCATCCATCTTGGTTTTCGTCTCACTGCATGCTTCAATAGCTCTACGTTTCCGCTGCTCTTCAAGATGCTTATGGAGTAGTTCATGCAATTTCTCGCTTCCTTGGCCTTGAGAGAGATGATTTAGAGGAGTCATGCCCTCCTGCATTAGTATGATATATAATTAACAGCAATCAAGAAAGTATACATAAGAGAAGTTAAAAATTAGTAAATTAAAACAAATGATACATTAAAAGAAAACAAACTATACATTGTCTTCAGTGCTGCCATCAGCATCATATTCTAACAATGTTTTGACGGTTGAGTAGTCTTCGGATCGAAGTGAGTGGCAGACAGCCAGATACAAAGGAGTCATCCCATTCTGCCAGAAAGATTTCCAAATAAAATAAGTTGAAACACCTTTATAAGAAAGTCACATGCAAACTTTAATTAATGTTGAAACTAAAAACAAATATGAGAAGCAAAAGACTTACATTTGCTTTGGCTTCAACAAAAGCACCACGAGCTAGAAGCATCTTTACAGCTTCATTACACCCGTTCTTAGCAGCCATATGCAATGGAGTCTCTCCATACTGCGAAATTTAGTACAATGTAACTATATAATGAGATCAAAGGAATGGATTCATTTTCTTCAGAACTAGAGTAAAACAGCAGCGTATATTACAAAAGGAGAAACTTACACACCATGTTCTTGGCCTCCAATTCGACCTTTTCGGCTCCTGGCCAATCAAGAAGGAATTTCATTATCTCAACATTATTGTAACCAGCAGAAACATGGAGTGGTGTCTGTGCCATCTGCAACATAGCAAATATGGAGATATTACAATCCAAATTGAGCAATTAGTTTGTGTTGAAAGCTTCATTTATGTGAACAAATAAAACTGCATTTTGTAGGTGATTTGATGAGTCCAAGTATAGTACAGAGAGAAAAAATATATATTTTGGAAATAATGATATGCCATTTGCCATGGTTGTCTTTTCATGAAAATAGAAGCTTCAGTTGAAATATATGCCAACTTGTAATCAATTGTAAATGTTAGAGACTAATATGTAAGACTTCATTATTTCCATGTATATTCTTTGTAAACATCAATTAATAACATGAAGAATATTTCCCTCACTTCACGACTTGGTATCAGAACCCCGGTTACCAAACCCTAGCCTAGCCTCACCGCGCCTCAGTCCGCCGGTTCCATGCCTCAGCCCACCGGTTCCAGGTTACCCAGACGCCGGCGCCGCTTAGGCGCAGATTCCGGTCCGAATATTCCGGCCCTTTGAG
>CAIGRF010261327.1:2475-28280 GCA_903798235.1 Fraxinus ornus
CTGCCACAAAACAGCCGCCGCTGCCAAACACCGCCCCCAACCACCATACTACCACCACATACCCGCTCCCCAATCTAAGCACCACAAAGGAAGAAGTAGAATAAGTAAATAGTGAGTCCAAAGAAGCCGGAGAGAAAGGGAAGATCCACTGGCGTCCCTCCCATAGCGCCGCCCAATTACAGACACCAGGAGAAACACGAGCAGATTAGCTTCCATATTTTGGGCATCTATTATGGCCCCTCTTTTGTTTAAATTAGGGTTAGCTTGATGTGCTCGATTTTGGGCCCTATTTGATTTTTGTAATTTATTTTAGTTGCGGGCTCGATTTTGGGCCCTATTATTGTAATTTACTTTTAGTAGAAAAAAAAGTGTGACAAAAAAAATAGTGAAAAAAGTATTTTCTAACGTTAATTGCAGTGAATTTTGTTGTTTGATAGTCGCTCAAATGATTCGAGTGCCGCCTTGCCACCGTAGCAATGCCAAAGGGAAAATCATAATTGGACTCTTTTGAGTCTCGTAAGGTAACAATTTTATTGTATTAAACATGTACTTTTATTTTAGTGTTTTGGCTTGTCAATTTTAAGAAGAAAAAAAATGTTATCGCGTGAATACCAAACATTATGAGTCCAATTGTTAACAAATGGAAGGAAACTTCTTCAATTTTCATTACCTTTTAATGAACTCTTATCGTTACTTGAGTTTACTGAGTATTTGCTTTCCCAAGTGGACCAAGTGTCTGCTGTTTCCATGCTCACATCTATTAATAGACTTGGAACAGCATTGGTTTCAAATAAACTATTAAGATATCCTGATATTGCTATATAAGTAGCAGTTGTTTCTTGTCTTGGTGAAATGTTCTGCATCACTGCACCCGATCCTCCTTTCTGTGATGAAATAATGCAAGAAATTTTTCCCACGATTATATCCTCATTTGCATTTCTCACAAACACATCCATCAATTTGTATGCTACGGCCATTAGGATACTAGAAACTATGGTTAATGCGAAATATTGTCTTATTATGTTGGACCTGAATTGTGAACGTACGATATTTGACATGTTCCAACACTTTCTTGTTGCTTTAAACGGAAATCACTTAGGGAATGTCTTCACATACATAGAGACTATCATGACCCTTACATTGGAAGAAAGTGACAATATTCCTCTAGATTTGATTACCCTTCTTTTGGATAGTGTTCAAAATAAACACAAGGAGGATTCTCCTATCAAATTTAGTGTGGTGGAAAGACTTTTTGAGAAGTGTGCTGACATGATCAAACCTTACTTCTATAAAATCTTTAGGAGCGTGTTTAAATGATTATAGTGCAATTCTTTCCTCCATTGTCACGGAAGTTGAAAGTTGTGAACAGTGTATTGTTTCCCCTATTATGACTGCAGCTGTAACCTTTACACGTAACATTGACATAATTGAGAAGTTACCTAAAGCAATACCTTAAAAGTCTGACGTTTCATATATCCAAGATCTCATGCCTACTAGGTTACATGACTTTCATGTTGAATTTGTTTAGTCTTCACTCAATTACGTGAGATTCCACGGGTTGCCACATTATTTTCTAAGGCCATTACTCGATTGCACATTCTTCCTATCGACATCAGGATGTTGCCCACTAATTATCGACATGCTTTGTTAGCTAATCATCATATTGACAATGTTCTTAAATTTCATTCCAAATTAAGAGGTTAAATCATTTTCAATCATGAAGTTTTTGAACTTACATTCGAGGTGCAATATATGTTAGAGTACCCTATTGCAAATCACTATACTTTATTGCGTCTCTAATCCGTTTTCCTAAAAACGTGAAGAAAAAGTTTTTAGATCATTCACTTAATGATTTTCGATTTGATTGGCCATCTCACTTAAATGAAAGTTATATTTTCGATACAGAAGAATTGTTTACTAATCGGGGCCCATTCGAGCCTTCGATATTGCGATCATTTTTCTCTACAGGTCAGTCTGTGATGCTAGGCTTTTATACTTCTCATTCTACACAATCAAATGAACGTGTTAAAGATGAGTTGCATGAGTGTTTGTTCTTAGGAGTCCAGTATCGATACTTGATTAGATGGAGAGATCGTCCCCCTTGGCCAGATCATATTTTTGGGAATAAGTTGCAGTTTTCGTTACTATCAAGCATAGAGTTTCGATATTTGGTTCTTACGAAGGACCGTCCCCCGTGGTAAAAGTTTATCCACTCGACAGGGTCGAGTTTTTCTCCAATCCCGGGAGAGTTGATGCTGACATCATTGGATCGAGATTTATTTTTATCCTTATTGGACCTTATCATTTATGCTTTCTAATTTTATTGTTATTGGGCTTGTATTAGTAGATTAGCCCAAACACGTCAATTACCTAGGTTTTCGCTATTTAAACAGTTTTACGTTACAATTTAGACAGTTGATGAATATGATGAATTAAAGATTGTCTTGCGGCCGTTTTCTCCCCTCCTCCTTCCCCCTCTTCTTCACGGCTTCTTCTTCTCCCCTTCCTTCTCTTCTTCTTCTTCCTCACGGCTTCTTCTCCCTCTCTTCTACTGCTATTTTCTTCCTACAATTCTAATTCTACTATTGTACTGCATCAGAATGTCTATTAAACAATTTCTCCACCTCCTTCATTTCTATCATCTTCACCGGGAGCTTTAGCTCCACCATTCCACCTCTTCATTATTGTATTGGAATCCGATATATCATTGCACAAAATCAAAGACAATTGGGCCAAATTGGTTCATCCGGTTCACTCCTAGCACAATGTCACTATCCCTAAGCTTAAGAGTTCTGAACTTGTACTGAAGTTCCCAGCCATGTACTCCCCATACCAATGGTTGGCATACACCTTTACTTTCTAGTTTGTCTCCATTCGCCACCCTAACTGTCATGACTCTAGATTCATTAGTAGCACAATTCAGCTCTCTAACTAGTTTCTCATCCACAAAGCTGAGGGACTTATGGTTTTTTGCTTCAAACTCCCAGCCAAGGCATTAATAGATTCTTCCATGATCTCTTCACATCGTTCCACTTGAGACTCAAATTTTTTGTCCTCATTTGACTCAACCTCTTCATCCACCAATATGAAGTTCAAGGATCTATTCTTGCAGACGTCCTAAGGTGTATTCTTCATCACATTTGTAACAAAGCCCCAGGTACGTTTTGGTTTGGAAGTATGTGGGTGTGATGGTCTTGTAGTTGTTTGGTGATTTATGAAATTTGGAAAATGGCTCATTGAGTTTTGTTTCCTGAGATGGTCTAGAAGGGTTAGGAGACCATAATAATTTTCTTGAAATATAATAATAATTCAAATATAAGTAGCGTACTTATAACGCTCCGAATTTTAATAACCTAGCGTGTTACCAAGAATGCGTTCTTTTACGATAATCTCTAAAAATGCAAGATTTAAGAAAGTTTCCAAATTACAACTTATTTATTCAAAAACATATAAACTTAAAGAAAAAGAAACAAAAAAAANAGACAAGCTAAAACATTTTCTACAGTTAGACGACGAGCTTGTAAAAATTATTTGACCTAGCAAACCTTCATAAAAACTTATGAAATTTTACAGGAAAGTATATAACTTATATAAGAACAACATATAAAAATTCGGGATCTCGAAGCCAATGTTTGAAGCTTGAAATTACTCCGTACAAGCTGGTTAGCGTATTCCCGAATTTGACTGCCACAGTTTCGTTAGAACTTTTACAGTAAATTCTACGGGACTCCGATCGACCTATTTCCAGTTTCACATGATAAACAACTCACAAGGGTTTATTTTACAATTTAAAACAGGATAAAATTCCCGATATACCGACCACAACACCGTGTTAAAAACAGAGGCAGAATTCTGGAAAAATCTTTTATAATAGAACAACGGTTCAAACGTTTAAAAGTTCCATTTGAAACATAAATTTTTAAACTACAATTTGGGGACACCCCCAAATGATTATTAAACAGAAAGTGATCATCTAAATCATAAGAAATAAATTTCTCAAAAAATAACACATGCTATCCATGCTGAACCACAGCTTGATCTTCGATTACTCTGAGAAATTTAAATAGGAGTGAGTATCTCAAGAAATACTCAGTAGACTACACGTGCTATATGAACATAACAATCATATATTTAATCAAGCATCCTTACATATTGCCTTCATAGATAAGCAAATCGATGATCAAACGTTTTGCTTAAGGTTCTGACGAACCTCTGCGACCATTAGTTTAATATATATACTTAGGGTTCTGATGAGCCTCTACGACCATCAGTTAACATATAAACTTAAAGTTCTAATGAGCCTCTACGACCATCAATAAAACATGTAAATCTTGCTTGCATCAACATTTAAGTGAAACTCTTTAAAAGAACATCATATACTTCATGAACAAATATAACGAATAACATGCTTAACGAAAATTTAATTCACATAACAATAACTTCGCGTAGGGATCCTACCTCAAAACGCGGTGACGACGAAGTGGCTACGTCACTTCGATATTCTTCCCAAAACCCCCTTTTTATTCTAAAGACGACCGTGCCAAAAATAGTTTCTGCTTCCCTGTAGTCTTTTCTTTTTCTTTTCCCCGGATAGGAAGTGGTGTATATTCCCAGAAGTTGCTTAACCCCCGGATTCCATATAGTAGAGTTTGGATAGAAATTGGCTTTCTTGGTATAGGATAGAATGTGTACTTGACTTAATCCAAAACCAAATCAAATTCAATTTGCCTAATATAATAAAACAACTCCTAACAGCTTTCATCTAAACTAATAAAAATAAAATACCGGATTCAATCACACGTGGCTGGCCCAACAATTATTAATTCATCAATTAGCCTAATTAATCATGTACATTCTTTGAACATCAATATCATGAGCCTAACTTATCCGAAATAACGTTTTCTCGAGTACAAAATTTGCCAATTTATATGAGCTTCGAAACAAGCCCAATATCAATATGCAAATTCTAGCTAGATGAATACTTGATCATCTGACCGAAAACTAAAATTTTGACAAATAATTATTTTTAAATTAGTCCCTCGGTATCTCAAAATTAACAAAACATGTCAAGATGAAAATAGATGAAAATTTATTTTCGGTAGTTACAGTACTTGCTGTGAAATTTAAAAAAAAAAAAAAAGAGTAATGGAGACCGAATAAAATTGCTTGATCCCTCTTACAATTTCCACCTCGGCTATGTGTGTGAATGTGTATATTGTTTGGACTAAAAATAATAAGTGTGTGGTAGCATGTGAATGTGAATGAGGGGTTTAAATAAGACAAAACTAAGCATGCATCATTAAGGAAAATCCATGATGGTGGAAAGGTTATTAATTCTAGCATTGAAGTTGTTCCTTGAAATTTGTGAAATGAGCAAGAATATTTCCCTCATTCCTCATGTGAATACTACATTCTATATACAAATGCATTCACACTACACATTACCATAAATTTGGTCAATCATGAATATGACAAAAACATATATCAAGGATTTCTACGTAAGGATTTGACCAAACATTCAATAATATGAGATTTTACTATAATAATTCAATAATTTATTCCTTTATCACTACTTTTGTGTAAAACAAAGGAAAAACTATGGATAATTATTGGTACTTTCTTTTCAATTTCAATTATTAGTACTCCCCCTCTAAAATAATAATAATAATAATAATAATAATAATAATAATAATACTCTAATGAAACTAATGTCCCCAGAAAGCTCTTTATGAAATTCCCGACAATTACCTACTTTTGAAAAAAAAAAAAATATTTTCGAAAAGTTCTTTTGGAAAGAAAAGTAATTACATTCATTTCGTTTCGATAGATGGTGAGTGGACAAGACAAGGTCAAACCAGTCGAATTGAGAGACGCAATCATTTTACTTGGTTGCATAGGAATTACAAGAGAAACCCAAACCACAGTTTGATACAACACTTAGATGCCATAGAAAAGACTTACCGAGGGGCAAGAGCATGGATATCAATTTCATAGTGATGAGATTGTGTATCACCTTGATCGAAACCTTACTCCTTAATGGAGGCAGTTTATCAAGGGAATCGAAAATACCTTCAACTACCAGACATCTCCCGATCTATTACTCCGATGCATGAGGGAAAGGTGAAGGGTGAATCGTGAAGATGTTAGGTATACCAATGGGATGCTAGGCTATGAACCCAATTCGAGCAACGTCAGAACCATACCCGAAGTTGATTACGAGGAAAATTATGTTGAAGATGACCCGAGTGAATAATACAACCCTACGTCGTATTCCACAATTGACCCGAAAAAAAAAATCTCGAGGAAAAAAGGAGGCGAATCAAGGGGAGGGTACTGAGAAGAATTACAAGATGATGCTTAGTTTTCTTTATGTTTAAATTTATGTTCTTCAATTTTCGAATCTCAGCTTGTTTGGACACTGAGTATGCTTGGTGGTCAGTTATCTATGTGAACTTGTGCATGTTAATGAATAAAGCATGACATTCCTTTATGTTTCATTTCCTCAATTTGACTTAACTCTAAATAGTTACTTTCATTTAATTAAGGTTATGGCACTTTGAAGCAGAAGGACTAACAATAGCAATAACCAAACCCAAGAGTCCATACAACCTGTTCAGCCTCAACCTAATACGATTGACCCACAATTTGCCCAACAATTTCTCACTATGATGCAAACTTTGCGCAAGCTGCGGTGCTACCACCACCTCCTCAACAGCCAACACCACCATTTTTTCGCCGCTTCAACCAGAACAACAACATGACCCCCAACATTAGGACAACTGCTGTTGTGGTTGAGCAATTTAGGAAATAACATCCTCCTATCTTTCAAAATAGTCTTTCAAGATAGCACAGACCCCTTGGAAGCGGAAGACTGGCTAGTGGGTATGGAGATAATTTTTGAACTCATTGACTGCCTGAAACCTAGAAGGGTGATATATGCAACCTTTATGTTACGTAAAGGTGCTAGGCGTTGGAGGGGCACCACTACCAGATCTAGGGCTCCTGGTCATGTTTCGATGTGAGATGAATTCGATGAGGTCTTTCTAAAAAAGTACTACCCCGCGAGTATCCGAAATCGGAAGGAGGCTGAGTTCCTCACTTTGACTCAAGGCTCAATGACGTTGACCGAGTACGAGCAGAAATTTGAAGAGTTGGCTCATTATGCTCTTGAGTTTGTCGAGACGTTTTGAGCAGGGTTTGAGAGATTATTTGAAATGGACTGTCATAGTGCTTCACCTTGAAAACTATTATGATGTGTTGGCAATGACACAATTGGCAAATTTCAAGAACCACACTAGTGGGGACGAAATGCAGCATAATGGACGATCAGATAAGTGAAAGTGGATGGATAACAAGGGCAAAGGGAAATAAGATTACACCAAGAAGAGCCGAGAAAATTCAACACAAAATGGCAACAAGAGTTACCCACGCTGTGGAAAATGCTAAAAGCATCACCAGGGAGCTTGCCTTTTGGGGACGAATTCATGTTTTCGGGTGGAGAACAAGGACACATGGCTCAGTATTGCCCTAACTACGGGAACAAGCAGAGGCCACAAGAAAACAACCAGCAAAGGCCACAAGGGAATAATCAGCAGAGACCATAAGGAAGCAATCAACAGAGGCCACATGGGAACAACCAGCATAGACAAGGCCATGCACTATAGTTTATACACTGGCAGGGCAGGAGAATGATCAAAATCGAAATGTCTTGGCAGGTAAAGTCCTCATATCCGACTTACTAGTATACATATTGATAGATTCCGGTGCAACTCACCCCTTTATAACCCTTAAGTTTGTATATAAACAGGATGTTATGGTTGAATATGCACAATTCCCTTTAGTAGTGACGATGCCCACTGGGGATGTAGTGAATGCTAATCACATAATTAAAACGGCAAGTTTAGAAATTGATGGTAGATAATTGGAGACGAAATTTTAGATATGGACGAATTCGATTGTCTGTAGCTGGAGGTGGATCCTTACCCCACATCTTGTCTACATTGGAAGCCCAACGAGTCGTACCATTAGAGAGCACTACGGGAGTCTTGATGTCCGTAATAAGGAAAAGAACAATAAATTAACAGTTGACGAGGTTATGGTGGTATGTGAATATCCAGAAGTCTTCCCCGAGGAGTTGCCTAGCATGCCACCAGAACGAGAGGTAGAATTCACAATCGACCTTACTCCCGCTCGACACCCATCTCCAATGCCCCGTATAGAATAGCACCCAAAGAGTTACAAGAACTGAAGGCACAACTGGAGGAACTATTGGAAAGAGGTTTCATCCAACACAGTGTATCACCATGGGAAGCACGTGCTATTTGTTAAGAAGAAGGGTGGATCGATGAAGATGTGCATAGATACAGAAAATTGAATAGAATCACTATTAAGAATAAGTATCCTCTTCCCAGGATTGAGGATTTGTTCGATCAGCTCAGCGGTGCAGTAGTGTTTTCCAAGATCGATTTAAGGTCTGATTATCATCAGTTGAGAATCAAATCAAGTGATATTTCTAAGACCGCTTTTAGAACTCGGTATGGTCACTACGAGTTCTTAGTTATGCCATTTGGGCTAACTCATTCTCTTGCAGTCTTTATGGATTTGATGAACCGCGTTTTTCACAAGCATCTGGATCAGTTTGTTATCGTGTTCATCGATGATATCCTGATCTACTCAAGAAGTAATGAGGAGCATTTAAGGATTGTGTTGGATGTTTTGAAGAAGGAGAAACTCTATGCCAAGTTCAAAAAATGTGAGTTTTGGCTGGAGCGAGTAGCATTCCTTGGACACATTGTCACGGCTTGAAGGATAGAGGTAGATCTTAGTAAAGTGGAGGCAGTGTTGAATTGGTCAAGGCCAACCAATGTAGGAGAAATTCGCAGTTTCTTAGGCTTAGTAGGATACTATCGAAGATTCATTGAAGGATTCTCCAAAATATCAGGACCGCTAACACAGTTAACACACAAGGGTGTAAAATTTGACTAGACAGAAAGGTGTGAACAGAGCTTTGAGGAATTAAAACAGAAGTTGGTGAACGTCCCAGTGTTAACCATACCCAATGGGTCAGATGGTTTTGTGATCTATAGTGATGCTTCGAAGTAAGGTTTGGGATGTATCTTAATGCAACACGGAAAAGTGGTCGCCTATGCATCAAGACAATTAAAGCTACATGAACAAAACTACCCCAGCACGACCTACATGAATAGTCAAGGATTCGGGTCGTCACACCTTTGGCTCCTCACATGATAGTGATACACAAGTTGTTCTCGTGCATTTATGTATACAATTTGCAAAAGCTGAAAGCAATAATATAGACATTCTACCCCTTACTCCCTTCTTGTGCATATTTTTTCTAACTTCATTTGTAATAATGATCCCACAAAGCGCAAGTTACATTAGACACCATTGGTTTATGATACCTTCTAGTAACACAAAGTGGTTCAAAGACACATACACCGAGCATTCGTTTTCCATGATCACCTACATTTCATCAACTTGGCATTGTGATGGTAAATTTCTTTGAATTTCCTATTTATGAAACTAGAGGAGAGATTACAGCATTTTCTTTAAATTAAAGTAAAGAAAGGAGAAATCAGCTTTTTAAGAGTGAATTTGTCAATTGTGAGAAATTCAGTGATCCCCCATCTCATTTTTGAGTTAAACAATGAACGCTTGTGGTTACAAATTTGATCTCTCTCAGAGTCTCAGCCTAATAGTTCAATTATTTTTAGGCTTCTTGTCCCAGTTGTTCGGATTTCTCATCTACTTTGGAATCAAAAGTAATTCATATATAATAATGAAACATACATCAAGAAGCGTCTTTTTCAAGCAAAATAACAATTTTCATCTCCTCGGCTAGGGATTATTCAACTGCTCACTATTATATTTGTGGTGAACAAAATACCTATATATTCAGCACTTTTTAACTTTTATTCCTTGAACTAATGAAAGAATATGGGACAGAAGACTCACTACCCTGCCCTAGACACAAGTATTCTGGTTAAACCAGAGGATGCTCGTGTCAACCGAAACAAAAAAACAAAGGGTTTCAAATTATAATTGACTGTAGAAAATGCACAAATTTAAAATAGTAGAACGAGTAAACATAAAGAGGGAAAGAGAGAAGAAAAGAAAAGAAAATGTAAGTACGTTGGCCAGGACGAGACAGCGAGATCGACAAGCTTAGATTGAGGAGAGTTGGTTTGAATCTTGACTCCGTGTATTTCCCTTGTCATTCTCACTGCTCTCCGATTGTCTTCTTAGTTCTTCCACAGATCGATTTGAAAGTGGGAGCACCTTTTAAGCTTCGACCTACCCCGTTTGGTTTAATTTTTAGGTTATTAAATTATAATTTATTTTTTCCTTTTTTATCAACTACACATTTTTCAATAAAATAATATTATATAAAAATATAAAAAAAAAAATTACTCTATTTTTAATCATGTATTTTCCTAAAAAAAATGTAATTCCACCGATTATAACGTGAAACGATGAGAGTCAAACTGACGCGATATCTAAATGGTTGGCTGCGGTCCAACGACAAGGCCCATTAAAACTCGTGGAATTAGTTGACCTAGTGCATGTTTAGCAAAACTTAGTAATGTATATTTCATAATCACCCTTTTTAAATAATGTTATTTATATTTGCTAAGTAATTTAATACTAAATGAATATAAATAGGTGTTGTAATATCAATTATCCTAATACCATTACTCGTAAATCAATGATACATTTCTCTAAAATAATAATGTTGTCTAGTATAGTTGGTTCTAGAGCACCAATTTAGGTTGCATAATGTGATTGACTCACCTAAAAGTATAATTGTATAATTTATTTAATTCTATCTCTCATTTAGGGTGTGTTTGAGTCACATTATTTTGAAAGAAGATATTTTGAAATAATAAATTGATGGAGAATGTGTGGTTGAAAAGAATGAAAAGTTATTGATGTGATGAAAAATATTATTTTATTAAAAAAATGTGTTATTGAAAATGAGTAGAAAAATGAGAATGAGAATTTTAATGTGTACCAAATAAGGGCTTAATACCACTTAGTGTCATCTATACTGCTTTTATAGGCGCTAAATATTACTTCATCCTTCCCATAAAAATATGTTTATTTTTCTTTTTCGTTTGTCTCAAACTATATGTCATTTTTCTTGTTGAGGATATAATTAATTTCTTAATTTTCTAATGTAATTCTATTTAATGTACATTGTTATTAACAAATATTAATTTCTCATATTTAAATCATTATTTAATGTATGAATATGTTATAAATTATTATTTATAACTACCTAGACAAGAGAAGTGGAACCAATGAAGACCAGATTTGAACTTTACTATCCATTTCCTAAATATTATTGTCGCTGTTAACCCCAAAAAATGGTCAGTTGACGTGGCCAACAGATAAGTGGAAACAAGTATCCACGTGAACTTAGATCCCAATACGTTTGTGACTCAAATCACCTGTTTCCAAAGTGAATCAATGAAGGGAATGATCCAAAATATTTAATAAGTTGCTGTTATAATTGTTTGGTGCCTAAAAAGGGGGTCGGTCGTTGAGTGTAGTAGAGAGAATTTAGGTTTTCTTTGGATATGTCAACTTGCATTAGCCCCCTCCGCCACTAAGTGTGGGCTTTTTATACCCAATGCCAAGTGAATGAAGGTCCATTAAATGATAAGGCAGGCGGTTCTACTAGATCCATTGACTTTTATTAATGTCAATCAATCAATCAAACTATTTAATGCTGAGATCCCCATATCTTTACTTCTAAACTAAGGATTTGACCGTGTAGGCATGCAAAGGCGGCGTTTGACAGTGTATTGTCTTGTCAATCACTTCATAGACTCTGCTGTTGGTTGGTTGTTCGTCTCGCAAAGGATGGGCTTGTATTGAGGGCCTCCGCCAGATGGGGATTGGTCAACCTTCCTTCGGCGTACATAGAATCGGGTCGCTCACATCACTACGCTACATGTGAGCTTGTCTGTTTTCCACATGAAGTATTTATTTTACCATTATTTACATGAGTAACATCAGTACTCGAAGTCCATGTATGATTATTTATATAATACATGGGCTTTTAAAGGTCGAGAAGTAATGGGAGCGGTGTTTTCCTTCACCTGCTGGGGTCGATGGTGGGGCTTCCCTAATATGGGCAAGGTTGTTGTCGAAGGAAGATTCCCTTTAGATCTGTCGAGATGTGGAGGCAAAGCCTTTTTGTGTGTGGGTGAACCGTATAGAGGCGGGGCCTTTAGTGAACGGGACATTAATCATGTTTAAGTGGCCTAAGAGTGTAATGTAACCCCTTAATGTGAGATGAGGCAACTTGAATGAGTTATCGAGCCCTTACTTTCAATTAGAGCTTCCTAGTCGACCCATATTGGTGACTTGGCAAATGTTGGTTCCCAATGAACGACAGCTGGATATTCTGGTCATTTTCAAGGTTCGAGCGACGTGCGCATTTAATGCGCAATGATGATAATGTTACACTCCCACCCAGGCGTACGCAAATTTGAAACGCGTGCGTGGTATGACCTCATCTGAGCCCTTGATTTAAGTTTTAATAGGCACATTTTGGTTTCAATGTAGATGATGAGGTTACACGTGGAGGGCTCAGATTAAATTAGGGAAATATCCAACGGTGAGGTTCGTTAGGTAGGCCTATATAAAAGGCAGAGAACCCACTCTTTTTTTCATTTTTCTCGAGTTTGAAATATCAAGTGTATGAATTCTCTCTTCTGAGCCTAATTTTTTCCTGCGTCACCGACGATTGACCGTTTTCTGGGATTCGGGTAGTGTTTGCGTAACTATTTTCCCTTACTGAGGAGTTTCTTTCTTTTCTCCTACTCTAATGGCCTTTGAATCAAAGAAAAGTGCAGAAAGGGGTTCTTCTGGGGTAGATATGGCCCTGATCTGTGCTGAAGCGGGCATTCCTTTGGTGATCCCTACCGAGCGGATCATGGAGGCGATGGGGGGCCCTCAAAATGTATGGATGGTGCAAAAGGGGCTATCGATTATAGTGTTAGGTGGGGGCCTCCTTATGGCCCACCGATATAAAAGAGAGTGAACTGGAGACCTTCCTTGAAAGATATAGGATTCCAGATAACATTTGCTAGTGCAGACCCCAGAGGAGAGAGCTTGTTTCTCCAGGGAGGGGTGTGTTGCTATGAGTGAGGCTATATTTGTTGGGGGGTTAAGGTTGCCTTTGTATCTTTTTTTCAGATTCATCCTTAGGAAATACAACTTAGCTCCCACATAACTAGGGCCAAATGCATGGAGCTAACTGGCAGGGGCTTTCCTTCTTTGGAAGGAGGTCACCCTTGGCTTGGATATGCCCTCCATGTTTTTCAAACCATTTTTCAACCCCGAGTCTCTAGTGGAGGGAGCGACTGCATGGGGTGGTACTGCATGAACCCATGGGGTCTACATTCTCCTTTTGTCTGGGGAACCACTATCTCTATCAAGAATTGGAAATCATCCTTGTTCTGGTTTAGGGGTCGGTGGCAAACAATGGAGGAGGATGTGGTCCCAGATATCATCGTACCAACCTAGTACCATGAGTACAGTGAGTCGATCTCTCTCTCTAATACTTTATTTTGTTCGCTTATCTCCTGCAGTTGCTTAAAATAAGTTTTATTAAGGAGCAGTTAACCGATTCGAACTCGAACCTTCCAAGTGGGCTGTGATAAGGGCGATATATGAGCTCTCCTTAGAGAATGGGTACTTAACGAACATCATCAGTAAATGGAACCTCTTTGTCACTCATCTACTAATGGCTACCAAGGGTAAGTCGACGTGACTTGGCGTTTTTACTCGTTCGTTAATGGCATTTTTCTAAAACTCCGTTCGCTTGTAGGTCATCATGACAGAAATGAGCATGTGAAGCCGAACCTGTTCCGGTTGTGGAGCCTCGGGGAGGCTCAAAGGAGAAAACCCATGAATTCGGGCTCTTTCTCGTACAAGTACCAATGGGATGAACTAGCCTGTATATCCAAGATGAACTCCCCACCCGTCCTGAAAAGAAAGGAGAAAAGGCTAAGGAAAAAGAGAAATAAGCCTCGCTGGAAAGGCCTCCCAAAAATAAGCGGTGATATCCAAGAACACCGGTCCTGATCCTCTCCTAAAGCGCCAAACCACTCTCGGGGAATCACTCAAGAGGCCCATTCGTACAGAGCCCATCTTCTCCATGAAGGTTGTTGAAGCGGAGAAGACAGTCGATGAGATCGCCCCGTCAGTTATGGAGATGCTCCCTATAGAGGTCCAGGGAGCAGCGAAGCTCTGCCACAAATATTGGACTCACAAGTATTCTTCTCATGCTGAGACCTGTGATGTAGTTGACTTGTTGGAGGCTAGACTCGCTATGCAGGTTCGTTCCCGGAGCTTCTTTATCAATTCCCAAATGGAGGTGAAGCAAATGCAAGGGGTTGTCCAAAACTACCTTTACCAGGCTCAGAATGCAGAGTTCGCCTTAATAAATGCCAATGTCGAGGCCTCTTCTTCTAACAAGGCTGTTAAAGCCTCCAAGCTGAAGCACGTCGAGGCTGAATCAAAGGTGGAAATGCTATCTAAGGAGAATGAGGAACTAAAAAAGGAAACCCACCTTTGCAAAGCTGAGGTTAACACTTTAACGAATCGGGTCGAGAATTTCGAAAACCTCCAGAAGATCGCTTCATCAGCATTGGAGGTGGCCAACAAAGAGAAATGAGAGCTGGAGGCTCGAGTTACTAAGCTTAATGCTGAAGTCTCTACTTTCGATGAGCAACTAAAGAAGATCGGAGAGGCGATGGTAAACGATTATGTGGCCCATTTCCACGAAAATACCGAGTATGAGGGGCTCAAAATCTACTGGAGGAGGGTCGCCTATAATGATGTCTTCAATAGGCTTTCCAAGCTCCATCCCCAACTGGACTTAGCTACTGTAAAGGGAGAGTTCTTTCCTGCCGAGCCTTTTACTCCTGCCATGGGGTCGAGAATTCGGTGGAGGAGGTCGACGATCCCGAAGAAGAAACTCAGCAGGACGAAGCTGCCGCTTAAGATAGGCCTTATTGCTGTATTCGTTTATCGGTCCACCCCTCTTTTATAATTGAATTTTGATTGAATTTTGATTTAATATAAGTGAATTTGTCGTTATTTGCTACCCTTGTCATCCTACGGGCTCGCTATACATGGAGTCGCTCAATCTATCAGGCTATATAATTTAACTTCGTAGTGAATTCGTAATGTATAACATGAGTTCGCCATCAAATACGTAATATGGTTTTGCCATGATTAATTCATTGTGAAGTGATAACTAATGGGCTCGTCATTTATGGATTAATAAGCGCAATTAACTTACACCATGGGCTCGCTGTACTTCAACAGTTAATTCAATAATATGGGCTCGCCATACTTCACCAATTAATTTTGTTGATGTCCCGAGACTCGAGGTCAATCAGATTAGATCAAATACACGTGAATAAAGATGAGCTCGATTATCTAATAATAGCTGAACTCAAGAAAGCTCAGGTCGGATTATTGCACGCGATAAGTGCGTGATAGTGGGAGTTCGGTGGTATGAGGTCAATTCGGATAGATAACATATCCAAGAAGCTTGTGTAGTCTTTCAAGGGTAAGAGAATCTTAATGATTGCAGATCACTGATAGAATCCGTAAGTTAACCAATCAGAAGAGTCCACAGGGAATAATCTTACATTAGCGTACACATCAGCTTCTAATCAAAGTGATTAGACCCATTTTTCCAAGACATGCTCATTAATTACTGGGGTCCACCTGCAAGATTTACTCATCATGAGGATTGCCAGATCTAACTCGATGGCCAATTAAATCATTCCTACATGTGTACTTCCCTAACTCGGAATTGCAGGCGACAAGACAGGAAATTAATGAAGCATGTATATTTTCTCCTATAAAAGAGGAAATAGTAAGAAAGAAACGACACGATAACTTGGACACAAACAACATATCTTTCCGTAATATCCATATTTCAAGAATCTCCTAGAAACATAGAAAGGAGCGGTGGAATTACTTGTAATGTTATATTAACAATGGATCAAAAGTCGTATTCTTCTTTAAAGTTGGCTTGAATCTTATTCATACAATTTTCAACATCAACAAATTTAATGATATGGGCTCACCATATTTTATTAATTAATTTAATGATATGGGCTCACTACGCTCGCCACATTTTAGTAATTAATTTAATGATATGGGCTTGCCATATTTCAACAATTAATGTAATGATATGGACTCACCATATTTTAACAGTTAATTTAATGATATGGGCTCGCCATATTTTAGTTGTTGGAGGTGTATGAGTTTGTCATATTTAATGAAATTTATGAGCTTGCCATAACAAATATTCAAAGGAAAATTATGCATTAATCATAAACGATACACGCATTGATCGGGGCCTTAATGATAATACATTCAGAGATGCTCAACATTCCAAGGATGGGATTGTACCTTCCCATCCAGGTTTTCAATTAAAAAGGTCTCTGGCCTAACTTCGCCTAAAATGCGGAAAGGGTCATCCCAGTTTGGACCAAACGTACCCACACTATGTTCTTTTGAAGATAAAAATACTCTCATGTAGTACCTTATCATTTCCTTTGATAGATGGCCAATTTAATCTGTGAGGCCTCTCTCATTTCTTCAAGGAAGTCGCGCTCACATCGTCTGATCTCATCATTGGAGATTTTATTAAACTGTAAGCGACGGGGCGATGGGAGACCCACTTCAACTGGGCTCATTGCTTCTGCCCAATAAGCCATGGAGAAAGGGGTCTCCAATGTTACGGTTCAGCTGGTGGTACGTATCACCCACAACACATGGGAGAGCTCGTCCACTTATGCCATTTTTCACTCGTACAGTTTCTTCTTTAGAAAGTGCTTTATAGTCTGTTGACTGCCTCAACCTAGCCATTTGGCTGGGGATGGTGAGGAGAGGAGAAGTGTTTTTTTATGCCCAGCTCGTCACAAAGGTCCCAAAGCTTCTTGTTGTCAAACTGTCACCCATTATTTATGACTATCGAGTGGGGAATTCTGAACTGGCATATAATATTTTTCCCTATGAACTTAG
The DNA here is from genome assembly GCA_903798235.1 of Fraxinus ornus. NCBI lineage: Eukaryota > Viridiplantae > Streptophyta > Magnoliopsida > Lamiales > Oleaceae > Fraxinus > Fraxinus ornus. The sequence goes on from CAIGRF010261327.1 coordinate 19,555, forward strand.
AGGTGTGTGCCTCAGTGATTTTAGCCAATAACTCAGCTTCAACCCACTTAGTGAAGTAATCGATGGCAATGATCGCATAGTTCGTACCTTCTTTTCCCTTCGGCATGGGTCCTATTGGATTAACCCATCACTTTGTAAAAGGCCACAGGCTGGATACCACGGTTAACCCCTGGGATGGCTGCCTCTGAATGGAGGAGAAACGTTGACATTTATCGCACCGCTTCACAAAATGTATTGCATCTTTCTTTAAGGTTGGCCAGTAGTGCCCTTACCCCAGTACTTTGTGGGCCAATGCTAGGCCTCCGGTGTGATTGCCATATATTCCTTCATGGATTTCCCGTAGTATATAATTTGCTTCATCCCCTCAGTGCATCGTATGAGAGGGGACGACAACCCCCTTTTGTATAGGACCTTATCCTTAAGTACATAATATGCAGCCCTACGCCTGAGCTTACAGGCCTCCTCCTTGTTCTCCGGAAGGATATGATCCTAGAGATAGGCTATGATGGGTTGCATCCATTGTGGAGTTTTTCCGACCCACATTACCTCTTCCACCTAGGCCGTGGAAGGTCTAGAGAGGTATTCAACAAGCACAAATTTAAGCAGTTCTGAGTCTCTGCTGCTTGCCAAGTTCGATAAAGCATCTGGATGCAAGTTTTCTACCTTTGGGACTTGGATTATTTCAAATTGATTAAAGCAAGGGATTAGCTCCATAACCTTCTTCAAGTATGTCGCCATGCAACTGTAGCTGTAAAACTACCGTTGACTTGGCTTACGACAAGTTGAGAGTCGCTCCAGGCTACCAAGATCTTAACCTGCATTTCTCTAGCTAGTCTGAGGCCACTTAAAAGTACCTCATACTCAGCGACATTGTTAGAGGTTTTAAAGCTGAACCTCACCGTACAATCCAGTTTATGGCCCTCTGAGCTCTCCAGCAACACTCCGGCTCCTAAGCCGCTTTCTCTGATGGACCCGTCTACAAATAGCTTCCAGGTTGGTGGGTCTACTGGTTCCATGGTAACATTATATTCATTGAATCTGTAAACTTGTCAACAAAATCTGCCACTGTATGTCCTTTTATCGAAGTTCTAGGCTGGTGTGAGATGTCAAACTCACTCAACTCCAAAGCTCATTTCATCAATCTCCCAAATACGTCTGGTTTTTAGAGCATTTGTTTGATAGGGAGGCTCGTCAAAACTCGTATGTTGTGGGCTTGGACTATGGCATCGACTTTCTTGAGGCGATCATGAAGGATAAGGTAAGCTTTTCCATATCAATGTAACGTTTCCATCGGTATGAGGGCTTTGTTAACGTAGTAGACAGGCAATTGCGTGTTTTCCTCCTCTCGGACAAGTACCGAGCTCACTTCATCGGCACTCACAGCCAAATATAACAACATAGTTTATCCTTCTTTAGATTTCGAGAGAATAGAGGCCTATCCCAGGTGCTTTTTCAGCCCTTGGAATGCCTATTCGCATTCCTCACTCCATTGAAATCTTTTTCCTCCTTTTAAGGCCTTGAAGAAAGGAAGACATTTATTAATAGCTTTGGAGATGAACGGGCTCAGTGCTGTGAGGTGCCCAGTCAGGCATTGCACTTTTTTTGGCGTGCTGGGAAACTACATGTTCATGATGGCCTTAATCTTTTCGAGGTTCGCCTCAATACTCTCTGGTTGACCATGTAGCCCAAGAATTTCCCAGAAGCAATACCAAAAGCGCACTTCAAGGGGTTCAACTTCATACGATATTTTCTCGGAATATCAAAGATGGCCTGTAAATGTCCAACATGGTCTGTCCACTTGAGGCTCTTCACTAGCATGTCATCAACATATACCTCCATTGTTTTACCTAACAGGTTATAGAACATCTCGTTGACCAACCTTTGGTAAGTCGCACTAGCATTCTTAAGACCAAAGGGCATAACCTTGTGGCAATATAACCCTCGATCAGTGATGAAAGATGTGTGTTCTTCGTCTACTAGGGGCATGGAGATTTGATTATATCCCGAATATGCATCCATGAAACTCAACAATTTATGGCATGCAGTGGAGTCGACCAATTGCTTGATCTTCAGGAGCGGAAAACTATCTTTCGAACAAGCTTGATTGAGATTGGAGAAGTCTATGCAGACCCTCCACTTGCTGCTAGCCCTCTTCACTAACACCGGATTTGATATCCATTTTGAGTATGCTGTTTCTCTGATGAACCCATTAGATATGAGTTTCTGCACTTCTACTTTCGATGTTGCATACCGCTCTGGGTTCAAAGCTATTCTCTTTTGCCTGTGAGGGATGAATTTTGGGTCTACATTGAGCTGATGACAACTGACTCTGGGATCAACGCCAACCATAACTTCATGTTTCCAGGCAAATACGTCCAAGTTGTCGAGCAGGAAGCCTTTAAGCTTGGCTTTTGCTTCCGGTTCGAGCTCCTTCCTTATTTGCAATGACCTTATGGGATCGTTCGGGCTTATAAGGAAAAGCTCCAGCTCTTCCAATAGGGTCGCCTATGAATTCGATTCTGTAATTCGGGGATCTAGATCCACCTCGGTAACCCCTTCTTCAGGAGCATCCTCCATGTTAACTCTCCCCTTTGTTGAGGGATCAAGCCTTCTTCAGGCGCGTCAATCATCTCAGTGTCTATAAGGACCATGTTTACGCTTCGGGGTTTGGACTTTCTCAAGGAGTTGAGGTAGCACTCCCTTGAACCCACCCGATCGCCTCGTACCGTGGCACTCCTTCATTAGTAGGAAATTCTATATAAATATGGTGTATGGATGTTGCAGCTTCTAGCTCTTTAAAAGTGTGTTGCCCTAAAACTCCATGATAATCGGATTGGTGATCCACAATCAAAAACTCCATGAAGTGGTGAGCCTTAAATGGGCTCTCTCTCATTTCTACTGCTAAAGTGATCCTTTCCCCAGAAACGATACTGTCACAAGTGAAATCATATAGAAGGGCGATCATGGGAACGAGCTCGTGGTTCAACATCATCTTATCGAAAGTGGTTCCTAATATGATATTAGCTGAACTTATGTTATCTACTAGCATGCACTTCATGCCATTTCTAGCTACGATGGCTCTTATTACCAGTGCATCACAATGTGGGTAATGAACTCACATGGCATCTGCTGGGGAAAAAAGTGATTGATGGAGTGTTCTATGCACCTTGGCTGGGGTTGTTGATTAAGTAGCTCGCCATGGGTGGATCTTTCGCTTCTCTTGCATAGTTCCGCAAGGCATTTATGAATTTTCTTTACATGCGGACCACCAATAATGGTATCAATTTCTTTGATGGGTGCATTGTCAATGTTGGTTTTGGGACTCCATCCTAGGTCTTTGGCTTATTGTCATGTTCCTGTCTTCTTTATGCTCCCTCTGAGGTGATTCGTTTTGGCGGTTCCACCTTGCCACATTGCGTCGAGGCCCTTGCCTAAGTGGAAGAACATTCATTTGTATACGGTGGATATTCCTATCTTCGCTACGAGGGCCAGCAGGTCCTTCATGATATGGCCTGGACATGCAATTTTTGGTACTATGGATGCTAGTTCAATGATATGTGCAATATTGCCTATCTCTAGACTCTCTACCTCTTCTTCTGACTCTGCCTCTTCCTCTGGGTAAGCTCGACTACCTGTGGGTGTCAAGTCCAACCTTTTTATAGCCAAAAAGGGCACGTCGTTTAGTATGGCGGTAGCCAACGTTTGTCCTGAAGTGGGGGCTATGGTGTGGCCTGCCTGGGTCCATAGTTGATCAACCAAATGGGAGACAGGTCCCCTACGTTGCCTTTGGGGTAACGGGAGTCCCATTGAAGTTCGATTACGGTGGCCAATTAGCTCATCGTTGACAATTTTACTCCTCATCATTTCCACTAAGGCGTCATAAGAAGTGGGATTCTTATTCTATATGTCTATCTAAAATACTCATTCATATTAAGGTCTCCTCTTAGGGCAGAAAGGGCTCACTATCGGTGACCTGCTCGTAATAGGTCATCTCGTTCGTGAAACGAGCTAGATAACTTTTTAGGGTTTTTCCTACCTGCTGTCTCATGTCTTGCAGCCTCTAGATGGGAGCTTATCATTCCTTGCTTGACAGATATTAGTTTAGAAAGGCCTTTTTAAGGTCCGACCGCTTCTGATGCTTCCTGCAGGAATAAGACTATACCAAATCTCTATGGCCCCCTGTCAACGTAAGGTGGAAAGCTCGACATTTTTGTGTCGATAAGGCTCCTCGCAGAGACATTTGAGTTATTATAGTTGTTGAGGTGTTTTACTGGGTGGCATTTTCCTTCATACTTGAGAAAATGGAAAACTCTCGTCATCGTCATCCAGTTTGAATGATCTACAGGGGCCGTTGGAGTCATTTTCGTCCACTTGATACCAATGCCGTGATGTTCCAACCTGATTTCTTGCATTCATGGAGTCTCTTCTTTCCCGCTTATTTCTAGGCGATGGTGGGACTTCTTAAAGCTCGTACTCCAGATTTTGTTCTTATCCTCTTTGAGCTGGGGGATGCTATTGAGACCTATTTCTAGGCCTCGAGGATCCAATCCTGTCAAAGACTGACGGATCTTTAGGTTCGTGTTCATGAGTGTATTCCGAGGGAAAGTTCTCCTCCATGGGAACATCGTCGTCGGGGCGGCTCGTAACATAGTTGGTGGAAGTATTAACTTCTACTTCTCTCTCCACTGGGTCGTTCATCCCGTACATTTGAGGGTATGCTGCTGTATCATTTTCTTCACCCTCCTAGTGAAAGGTTCAATGCTGAGGCGCTTAGGATCCAGCTTGTTGGTGCATTTGCATCAGCAGTTGCTGCATGGCAACATTTTGTTGGGCCATAATTATCATATTAGCAGCCATCTCTCCAACTTCTCGCTCCAATCGTGCGATTGTACCGCCTCTCCTGTGACAGTGGTGGGGACGACGTATATTCACGTTCATGCGGAGAACCTCTTTTTTAGAGGTCTCATGCTGCCCATCTCCACCATGTGTTCCTTGGTGACTTGAACTCATCGTGTTTTTCGAATTGTTTCCTTGCTATGGTTCTTTNTTCTTCAAGGATCTTTAGGGATGACTTTTACCACTAGGATGCACGTGGTTGTGGTATCAAAGTTTTCCACAGACGGCGCCAATCTGTTGACCCCAAAAAATGGTCCGTTGACGTGGCCAACAAATAAGTGGAAACAAGTATCCACGTGAGCTTAGATCTCAATACGTTTGTGACTCAAATCACCCGTTTCTAAGGTGAATCAATGAAGGGAATGATCCAAAATATTTAATAACTTGCTGTTATAATTGTTTGGTGCCTAAAAAGGGGTTGGCTGTTAAGTGTGGTAGAGAGAATTTAGGTTTTCTTTGGATATGTCAACTTGCATTAGCCCCCTCCAACACTAAGTGTGGGCTTTTTATACCCAATGCTAGGTGAATGAGGTCTGTTGGATAGTAAGGCAGGTGGTTCTACTAGATCCATTGGCTTTTATTAATGTCAATCAATCGATCAACTTATTTAATGCTGAGATCCCCATATATTTACTTCTAGACTAAGGATTTGACCGTGTAGGTATGTAGAGGCAGCATTTGACAGTGTATTGTCTTGTCAATCACTTCATAGACTCTATTGTTGGTTGGTTGTTCGTCTCGCCAAGGATGGGCTTGTATTGAGGACCGCTAGAAGGGGATTGGTAAACCTGCCTCGGCGTGCATAGAACCAGGTCGCTCGCATTGCTACACCACATGTGAGCTCGTCTGTTTTCCACGTGGAATATTTATTTTACGATTATTTATATGAGTAATAGTCGCATATACTAAAAGTTCATCTATTTGATTATCATGTAAATTACGATTAATGAAATGCATTGAAAACACTTTTAACTACTTGATCTTCCATTTCTCTAAAAAGGTAAATTGGCACAAAAAGACAAATTTTCAACCATCTTAAGCAGTTTAAAAAAAAATTATAACTTCAAAATAATAGTAATGTCTAGACCGTTAAATATAAATATTTTGGAATGCTTTTGATAAATTATAGTTTAATTTTTTTTATTTAGAGTTTATTTTGTGAAAGTTAATGAATTGAAGGGAAATTGAAAGACATAAAAGAAAATCGACGAAAAATGATGATTTCCAAAGTTTGGAAAATATCTAATAGTTGATTCAGATAATGAAACAATGATTGAAAATTATATGGAGTCAATTGAACAAGAATAGAAGACAAAGAAAGTAAAAAAGAACGCATCTGCTCTATGCGCGCAGGAGCTATATTTTTCACTCTCGAAGCCAATTTCACTTGTTTATTATGCCATGCCCATGCATGGGTATTTTCTCGACAACAGGGCAAATTTTTCTTTTGTGATACAAACTCTTTTGGAACTCAATTTTGACTTGTTTCTTAACCTAAATTTGCCACATATAATTAGAAAATAAGGGCAAAACATTAAGCGATCTCTATAACTTCTCACACCATATTATATCACAAAATCAATCAAGAAGAAGAGGTAAAATTATCATAATAAGATCAAACATAAAAAGGAGTTGAATGTTAATTACATAAAAAACTTGAAGATTTAAAGCTTGGAATTGAAGACAATACTTCTTGTATTAATTTGTGTTGCGGGTGACATCTTTTCATTATTCTTCTTGTAATTTTATTAAAATCATGTTATGCTAAATCTTTTATTGGATTGGATGAAAATGAAACCTATATTTTCTTAATTTTAATTCAAAAACTAGTAGTTAGTATATTTATGAGTTTTCTTGATTAATCTTCCATGCCTTGTTACATTACTTAATTAATTGGCCACCAATTAAATAATTAATTGCTTGTTGTTAGGAATTTGAGAAGGCGATATGTCTCGATATGAAGTATAGATCGCACAAAGAAAAACAAGATTAAAAGAAAACAAGCAAGAAGACGAATTGGCAGATGAACAGAATACTTTATTAACAACCAATGGAGAGAGAATGCAATTTATGCAATATTCTGCTTACAAAACTGAATGAAAAGTCATTCAAAACCCTAAAACATGATAACTAGGTCAAAAAATCGCTTAAAAGCGAAAAATAAGGAAAAATATTTGCGACCCGTCGCTAGAGCAAAGCTCGAACGACAATCGAGCAAGAGCCTGTCGCTCGAGTGATAGGCTAGCGACGGATTCACTGTTCCAATTTTGCTAATCTCGCTCGAGCAAGAGTCGAGCGACTTTCTAGCACCGTCAATCCGTCATTTTTCATTCTTGGACCCTATTTTGACATCTTCAAGCTTATACTCTAAAACGCGAAGCCCTAGACCAAATTTGGACCGGATTTGGGTCACAACCCAACAATCTCCACCTTGACACAAATTTTGGCACAACGAGCGAAGCTCCAAAATTTCTCTACCTGGAAAAATAAGTCTGATTACAGCGAAACATTAAATTCTCCAAACTCAACCAAACCTCTCCAACACTCAAAAGTACTCTTCCTCTTCCACCATATTGAAACACGGATACAAATAAACCCAACCATTGGATTCCCGAAATTCACAATGAATTCAAAATTTACCAAACACAGTCGAAACACACCCTGTACTAGAATCTCACCTAAATGCTTTCACTGAAGGCCCCTGACTTGACTCGTCACCTTCAACAAATCCAAAAGCATGCACATCTAGATCAGCATCCCCGTACCTATTTCCAATGGGTCTCTCCCTAGCCGTTGAATACAATGAAACGGCAAACCATGGTGGCAAAGTAAAATTACCATATCTCCCAAACTCGACAGAGTAGTATTCTTCAAAATGGACCCAGAGACACTTCCCAACGATATTGTACCAAACTATATTTCCACCATGGTACCAAACCTATGATGTTGTTTCTTCACTGATTCTGCCCGACCTTGCAAAATGAATAATTGGGACTTTCTCCGCCCCTCCAATACAACACGGACACCCTTCCGAGCTTTCAGGACTCCACCTGCACCAGAGAATGTGTACCCTTTTGAATCCATGGTACTCAACGAGATGATGTTCTTCTTCAAGCCTAGAACATGTCAAACCTGGCCAAGTGTTCTGATTGTTCCGTCCATCAACTTCAATTTGACTCTCCCAATACCAGCTACTCAACAAGATTTCGTTGTTTCCCATGACAATCGCACCTTGCATCACCGTTTCATATATTTTAAACAGATCCAGATTAGAACTCATATGAAATGCACAAGATGTATCCAAAATCCACTCCTCGTCAGGCTTGGATTCCACGTCAGAAATCATCAGAAGATCTTCCTCACTTACATAGTTCTATGTGATGTCAGCTTCACTTGAAGTCTCAGATTGCCTTCCACAATTTGCAGCTGAATTACCTATACCCTGCAACTTCTCGCATTCCCTCTTGATGTGTCCTTTCTTCTTACAGTAAAGCAGACCCTATTGCTGAAATCCGCTCTCGACTTGCCCCTTCGCCAATCACCACAAACCACAAGAGCTTCATCATCTCTGGAACCAGGTCCAACCAGATGCTTCAGCTTCTCCTTTGAGAACAAAATATCATATGCTTCTTCAATGGTGAGTGTGTCAGGAATGTACAGAATCGTATCCCTAAACGACAAAAATGAACCAGGCAATAAGCACAACCGGATGAAGGTCAAGTCCTCTTTATCATATTTTACCTCTAACGTCTCTAGATCAATGACAATCTCCTTAAATACGACCAATGATCTTCAAGTGATTGGCCTTCTACCATGCGATGAGAATAAAG
>CAIGRF010261335.1:6227-21447 GCA_903798235.1 Fraxinus ornus
GTAGTTGTCTATGCGGTCGCAAGGAATTAACACTATGCGACCGCATAGTGTTGCATTTTTCTCCGTCGGACAGCTTTCGGTATTTTGGTCATATCTTTCTCTTCCAATATTCGATTGAAGTGATTCAAAATGCGTTAAAAAGATAACTCAAAGGGCTACAATGTTTGTTCAGATATCATCTTCCAAATCAATCGTTTTCCATGTTGAAAATAGGTCTCAATATGAGACTGAAAATCGGTGCATAACTTTTTCGATTGGAAATTGATGTGTGATCATACTTTGATGATATTTCATCCCTTTGATGTCTTCTTTCATCCAATTGACTCCTAACACTCTCAAATATTTATCATGAGGTTCGACACAACTTTTCAGTATTTTCACTTGAGTCCTCAAACTTTGCTATTGCTACATTTACGCCCTTTTCGCTTGTTTTTCCTAATTTCCACTACAATCATCATTATTGTCCCGCAAACACATATTACATCGAATTAAGCTATATTTCGCATATTAATCGAGAATTATCCATGTTTGTGGCCTACAATAAGTGTGTAAAAACTCACTTATCATAAAATGTGTGTAAAATCTGGTGCATTACTTTGAGGAAAATTGTGTGTTAATAACAGGCTATCAATTTGCTTTATTTATACCTTACATGTTATGGATTTGTGTTAATAGCAAAAATATAAAAATAATAATAATAAAAAATAATAAGAAGAAGATAAGGTGCACTCAAATTGGGCCCAAAAGTTTTAAAGTCTTTTTTTTTTCTTTTTAAATTCAGTTTAGGCAAAAGACAAAACCGATTAACCGAACCGAATTGATTCATTTTGGGTTGGTTCGGTTTAAGAGCTTGATTGGATCGGTTTGGGTTGGAATTTATCCAAACCAACTTAGTCGATTTTGGTTTCAGGTTGAGGTTGAAATCGACCAAACCTGAACTGTGCTCATGCCTAACTACCTCCTTAAAATCTTTGTCAAGAAAATCAAATGGGATAAAACTTAAATGAAGGCGAAAGAGTACGCTGCTCCCCTGATATCAATAAATGAAAATTCTTGTATCTAGTTATCCATGCCTTGTATGCCAATGTGTTCAATATCGCAATTTCTGGTGAAGTGTATCTCATATTGTCTTGTATAGTTTTTAAGCAATATCGTCTTCGTAGATGATATTTATCATTTTTTTTATCTTTATCTTTAGTCAGTATGGTAGTCTGTTGAAACATAGATTGTGTCATTAATGTCTTTGAGAGTCATACACAATTTGTAACATATAAGTATATTATTTTGATGGTGAATGTCTTGTAGGTTGTGGACAACATTACACAAAGAATATGACTCATTAAAATCTTATTAAGAATTCTATAGGAAAAATTCTAATAAAAGAAAAAAGAGTACATTATTCTTTTGAGTACGCTACAAAGTTGCCTCATTGAAAACCCGTGGGACAAAACCATAGTAGAGGAAAAAAGAGTACAACACGTATTTACTCCATCTAATAATGATATCACTTGAATTATATATTTCAGGTTCTTCAAGGAAAGTATTAAAATCATACAAGATAAGTTGTCTATTTCCACATTATTATATGCATATCAAATTTTATGCATTGTTAGGCTAACAAGATAGAGACTTGTGATTGCATCCACCACTTGACAACTTATCTATTTATATAGGTCATTGCAAAATTTATTATACTAAGAGTCGTATATTACATATTACAACTTTATTTTTTCATATTTTCATTTCGCATAAGTATACACCTTTAGGTGTTTGGATTGTGGATCTAGAAATTTCAATTTTTTCTAGTAAATTCAGTTTTGTTAGAATTGCGCCCATATATTTGGCCATCATTTCTTCTATCGATATGATTTGAAACAGTACATCATATGCAAAAGTGTTGTTGACAACTTTTTCCTTTATTTATTTATTTATTTTTATAATAACATAACTTAATGAGAGATCTCCGCTTTCAATATTTCTAATTTTTGAACCTATTCTGGGTTCTATAATTAGTTATGTTTATATGTTCTCCAAGAATATGCCTCCTAAATGGAACCATCTTTTTATATGCTCCATTTTTTTTTAGAATCGAACGTATCACGCTTTAGGCGTACCATATATATATATATATATATATTGTCTTCCCAATACGTCATTTGAGTTGAAGCATTTAAAGTTTGTTTGTAAGATATTGTTAATCTCTTGATCAGGGAATGCATCAAAATGAATTATCTTTCAAACTTATAGTTTGAATTATCTTTGCGAGGATCTTGATAATATACCGATTCATTATGTATATTATTTTCAGCTTCTTAATTTCTCATCTTAATACTGAGAAAATTGTTTAGTTAAATTGACATTTAGCAAACCACCCTATAATATACCATCCGTTAGAGTTTGAGATATTGTATAAGGGTTCAAATATATATTTATTTTTAACATTCTTTAGTTTTCATCTCAGTGCATTGTGATTGATCAATTGTACATCTATTACACTATGAAAATAATTAGATGAATTTTTTTTCTTTGATCATAAGCCAAATTTGGCGAAAAAAAACTTTGATATGGCATGACTCTAATAGCATATTCTGACAAAACTCGAAACATTTGGTTCTCAATAGTAATTGTTTAAAAATTAATTGAAGGTATTAAACAAACAATAGTGTTAAACTATTTATCGTCAGTCTAACTAACAATTAGAAAAATGTTGAAATTTAAGTTTCACTAGTATTAACAAAACACAGAGTCTTGATTGTATAGTCTAAAAATTATGCTCAAAATATAAATTCGAGCAAGCAATCTCACTAAGTTCAGGTTGAGAGCACCATGTAATCATCAAGTAGATGTATCATATCTATTGGATACAAATAATATTTAGATGATCAACATGGAGAATGACGGATCCCATATATCATCCTAGTTAATTTTCTAGATTTTAAGTATTTATTCCCAACGTTAGCTAGAGATAGTCAATTACCAAGTTATGAAATAGATCTTCATTATATATTCATTTGAATTCTCATTTTGTATCATTATTGATCCAGTAGTGGTCTAACTAGATATGTCAATAATAAAATAATAAATTTATTGAACTTTTGGTTCAATACAATATTTATTTTAATTGTACTAATATCAGTGTAGTGTATCAAAAAAGAAACATTGTTAGAAACATTGTAGATTTCTTTTTATTTACTAGCAATAGTAAGTTTATCTCTCCATTTCACATAATACTTTGTAGGTTTCTCTTTATTTAGTGCACAGCAATTACTAGCAGTAGTAAGTTTATTCCTTCATATCACATAATATTGACTCTCGTGGAGATTTCATAAAGTTCTCATAAAATATCAAATCAAATCTTCTTTTAATATTTTTTAAGAATAACAAAAAAATATTTTTCTTGACTATTTACGTAGTTGGGTTATGTTTCTTTAGGAACATCCACACAATTTTCTTCATTTTAAGTTGTGCTTCTTAGGAACAATATGTCAATATTCTTCTAGCATATTGAAATTGTAATATCATGTTATTCAGGAGCTAATAATATTCTTTCAAAATAGTATAATATTGTGCTTCTTCGAGAGCAACAACAAATTAAACATACCAATTAAATATATACAAATAATATATTTTATGTTATGATCAATTAAAATATGCAACTGAATACAAAAAACTGAATATGCACAATGTAATGATTATAATCTATATATAACAATCAATCAAAAAAATCGTGATAGTTTATCAATTGAAATTAATAGGTGGATGAGTGCACTATAATAATTATTTAATGTAATTATGCAATTTGTGTAATTGAGAAAGTATGCAATTCTTATACTAAACAACTAATTTAAAAGAATTTGGTTGTTGTTCGCGTATATATTTCTTACGAATGGATCGTTGTATTTTAATCATGACAGTTTGATTTGAAGAACAATAGGTTACTAACATGCTGTCCGAATTTCACGACAATCAAACTACGAAACGCTAAGATATCAATATTTTGATCACAATTGTACAAGTGGTCTAGATTCTGCGAAGTTCTACACTGTTGATTTCGAAATATTAATAATACAATTCTTCTATAGTATATGCACAATGTAGTTTTAAGGCTTGGCTTGGGCTTCACCGATCCAAGTGGCTATTTTTAAAATTCGTGAAATCCTAAATTCTTTTTAACAATGTAAATTTTGTGCAATTTATACTATTTGTAGGTTAAATAAAAGTAACAATCCTCTTTATTTTTTGGGCTTAGGACCAACGTAATCAACGTAGGGAGCATTACAATTGTACTAATTTTTTTAAAACAAATGAATTTAAAAACTTACAATATCCTATCATTAGATCTATTGTAACTCCTTCCATTATACTGTCAAGTTGAAAAATTGACAGCAAAAACAAGATTTTAGCCTTACTATTTAGAGAGGTGCTACTGGGCCAGGCTCAAAGCCCGACCCAAAAATAGGGCGCCTATAGGCGCCCCCCTATTGGAGGGGGCTGACTCGAAACAGGGCGGCACGTCTATTGGAGGGGGGCTGACTCCTATTGGAGGGGGCTGACCTAGCAGAGTGGAAAGTTAGTTCTAATTTTTTTGGCTATAAATAGTAGAAAAATTCTTTTGGGCCAGGCTCAAAGCCCGACCCAAAAACAGTTGCCCCCCCCTATTGGAGGGGGGCTGACCGAACTTTCCATTCTGTATAACATAACGTCTCTTTGACAAGTATACAAAATGCATAGATGATGGGAGTGAACTATAGCTGCCCTGTAGGCTGCCTGCTTTTTGCAGGCAATATCATGCAAAAAGAAAGTAGACACGAGCTAAAAAATGGCTCATTTACGGGCTGACCCGTGTAGCTCAATAAGCCACACAGGGCCGGCCTATGCTCTGGCCAAGTCTCGAATTTTGGGCTTGGCCCAAGCCTTAGCTCAATTTTACCAAGTCTCGAGCTGGTTCACGAGCTGTTTGAGTCGACGAGCTCGTTTGTCATCCCTATTTCATGGCCCTAATAGTTTTTTTCTTTTATAAAGCTGCTCATGTAAGGTTCATGTGACAATTTAATAGAGTTTTAGATTCATAAATTTTAGATATAGATCAAAATATGCAAAATTTCATACTTTCGTGGAAGATTAGATCCAATAATTAGGAGTCTACGGCTCATGGATATTGCACAACATTATTTCGTTATTGCGATTTTGTTCTTGGTAGCTGTTCACATGTATAAGACTATGTGGGGCATTTGTCATGGCCAAAAAGCGGGTGTTAAAAAGTACAAATTTACTTATTATACTCTTGACACGAAACTAAAGATACAGATATCTCGTTATGCAACTACATTGAAAGTGTGGGACCAACTTGTTATTTTTATAGATTGAGGGCTAACTTTCAATTTAGGCAATATATTAGGGACCAAAGTTGCACTTTTTTTTTTTTTTTTTGCTATGTCCTTTTTCTTTAAACATTAGTTTTCAGAAAATGATTAGAAAAAAATCGTCTTATAGTTCAGTTCCATTTTAAATTTCCGATTTCGAAATATTTCAGTTTTTATTTTTCAAAAAACAAATTTGAACAATTTTATGTTTCTTTTGTTATAAACCATTTTAATAAAAAAAAAAAATTAAAATTGACCTTTTCTTCCTCTTATTATTCCCATTTATAAATTTGTCAAACTTAGACTTAAACCTTATTTGTTGTAAATTAAAAGCTATTAAAAATCTCAAATCGAAATATGTTTAAAACACATATTTCATCGGATCCACAATTTTTATCATTTTTTTTTCCAAAATTTATCAAAAATCTAATTTTAATCTATACCAAACAAGAGCTTAATGTCGTTCCTGTTATCAAAAATATTTGTGACCGAATACCGGTTTAACAAATACCAAATTTTCAATACATACCAGATATGCAACTAACATACCGGATATGCAACCAACAGAAATATCGAATTTGTACACATCAGATTTGCACGTAGCTTATATGCGACCAATATCGTATATTTAATTTACCGTGTAGACATCAGTTTATTGAATAATAGCTAAGATATAGAAGATTAAATAATTTGCTAATCACAACAAACAAAATAAGTTAGATAAATCAAGATAAAATAAAATAAAAAATCTAAATAGCAAATAATAAAAATTCAATAAAACTTTAAAAAATCGAGGTATGTGTGAACACAATTTTCTTAAAACAGATTCGTCCCCTTACCGTAGGTGCTTGAGATTTAACTTGAGTGTCTGTTTCCCAGTATACAACGATAAACCAGCGAGTCCGAGCACTGCATATTCTACTTCGACGAACTGACTTAGTATCTGAACAATATCACCATCAAGACCTTGACGGACAGTAAATTATTTATGCAGACAGGACAATTTCATATGCAGGTAGAAATTTTTCGTGTGTTTTGGAACTGTAATGTATACAACATATTCTTCATATCTGGAACAGTGAAAAAACAAAACTTCATAGAGACTTAACCCAATAATGACGAGTTAAATATGTCGTCTAACTCAATGGCAATAACCATTGGAGTTTCAACAGTTTCAAACGTTAATGACAATAATCATTGGAGTTTTAGCAGTTTCAGAAACCAAAAGTCAGTTGTTGAAAGCAAAAAAAAAAAATTGGCAAAATGTAAGCCCTCCTAAGGAGCCAATTTTTGGTCAATTCAGTCCGACATTCGTGTACGAGGTCGCACCCATGCACAAATTCAAGGTCTGAAACCTATTTCGATCCGTGATTTACACCTCCTCTGCGCGCAAACGTGAAGAGAACCTCTATGATACACATGATTACACACTTCCAAAGTGTAACCATATATAAAGTGATTCTTTCTTTCATGACCTTCCTATGCGGGATACACTCAAATTTAATTTTTCCTCCAACATAAATCATATTTCAATGGTGCACTTTGAACTCCAATTTCTCATTCACCCGAGCTTCATTTTTTACAAGTAAATACATGATTTCAATGTTCTCGTGGAGGAGAACACAAATCATCTTTCAAAATAAGCAAACGGAACCCACTCAAAATTTATACCAAAATCAGCCATTCACCTCATTTTTTCCAATGGGAGATGGTGCTGGAGCGATCTTTATACATTAGTAGATGGTTCATATTACTATTTTCAATTGTGACTTGACATGAACGCAACTAAAACAAAATTTTGAGATTATATATAAGCTAAAATATGACTAAATTTGATAGATTGGAACATATATAAATACACAAGCTGTCTGAAATTTGGCATTCAAGCTTCTGGCAAGACAACCTAGCAACCCTTTCCTAAAGGCACAGTAACACAATTTACATGGTACATCGAATGTCCCTTGATAGGTCCCCATTCTTCTACCTTTGCGCAAGTTGATATTTGGTCAAAATAGTACAAGTCAATATAGAAAATTTATGACATGCTCGATAATAATAGATTATACAGTATTCAACGGTATTTCAAAAAAAAAAAAAAAACCTAAAATCTTTTTCATTGTACTACTTCAGAACCACTGACCAAACCATGCCTTGTGCACTCGAAAAAGAACACACATCTACTCTAATATAACCTGACCCTGCCAAGAATGCAATCCAGAAGTTCATTCAGTGTCATTAGCATTTCTAATCAATCCAGGATGCATCCAGCATCTTCGCCATGAACCCATATCTGTCCGCAGCTTCGTCAATCTGAGACACCGGCATTCAAAGTCAATTTACTAGTACAAACATTACCCCGGGATACAAAGTGGAAGTAGAAAGATTAAGAAATCTACCAATTTCTGCGTTGGACGTCCACATCCGTGCCCCGCCTTCCGTTCTATTCGACTGACAATCGGGTTCGTTTGAGGACTTCTCTCTAAGCTTGTGCATAGAATATATTGCATGGTCTAAATAAACAAAAGAACAATTTAACAAGATGGCCAATGATGATTTTCACATAATAATAGTCTCTTTTCCAATGAAAATAACTTTTTTTTGTGAGGACTTCTCTCTAAGCTTGTGCATAGAATATATTTGCATGGTCTAAATAAACAAAAGAACAATTTAACAAGATGGCCAATGATGATTTTCACATAATAATAGTCTCTTTTCCAATGAAAATAATTTTTTTTTGTTCAAATTCAAACAAAACACTGCCCAGTTATTGTCATCTTAACTACAACTCTACAAGCTCGTTTTGACAGAATCGATTATCACGAACGAATGCCAAGCAGAAATGAGACAATTTACGAATCAACTAAAGACAAGACATAATGGAGTTCATGGACAGGAGATAAAAAAAGTTAATTATCAATAATTAAACTTACTGCCAGGAACTTAAACGAGTGCAGTGGCACAACCCGGTCATCGTGATCGGCTGTCAATAACATGGTGGGTGGATACTGAGTGGCCTTATCAGCAGATTCATCCCATGGTCTCTTAACATTATGCAGGGGCGAGTACCTGAGGAAAACGTTTAAGCCGCAAAAGAAGTGAAAACAATTACATACAAACTATAATATACATACAGAGACAATATATTTAATTATGAGGACAGGATAAATTCTCACAAAACACCATCTAACTGGAAAGTAGAGAAAACGATATTGCCTTCATTTTTAAGATGGAAGAGAATGAAGTGGGATAGAACCACATGCATTTTAATTATGATCAACTAAAAATTCTAGCGGAATTGTCAAAAAAGAAATAACTATAGCAATGGCACAGCCTAAAGCGTAAGGACCATATTCCCCTTATGAGGCTGTAACAACTCACTTGATTAGCCAATGGAACTCTTCCTCATTCTCTGAACAGCCAAAGTCAGATGTCCATGCATGGCCTGGTGTGGAAGTAGTATGTGAAGAACAAAACAGAAAGTAATAAAGCAAAAAAGGAAGCGTATAGAATTTACTCTCACCTATTGTGAACTTGTGGAACCTTAGCATGTCCATTACACCAACATGAGCAAGAGCACAGCCAAAAAGATTGGGTCTCTGCAATCACAAATTTTGAATCTTGAAAACAATTAAAACAAAAAAATGGACAAATGTAATGGAAAAAAGATGAAAAGAAATAAATACCTGATTGATGCACGCCCCAATAAGAAGCCCGCCATTGCTTCCACCTTCGATACACAACTTTTTGGGCTGGGTATAACCAGCAGAGACGAGATATTCAGAAGCAGAAATGAAGTCATCAAAGCAATTTTGCTTTTTAGCAAGTGCACCTGCTTTATGCCATTCTTCTCCATATTCTCCACCGCCACGAATGTTAGCCATGCAGAAGACAATATCTAAATGTCTTGCAATCACAACACGGCTCACAGAAAAATATGGTGTAAGACTGACACTAAAACCACCATATCCATACAATAAACAAGGATGAGACTGATCCAGGCAAATATCCTTTCTGGCGACTATAAACATTGGTACCCGAATGCCATCTTTACTAGGCACGAAAACCTGAAAAAGAAAAACCCCAATCAAGGAAACGGTAAGAAAGAAGGTTAGTTTAATACCAACAAATGAACTTAATAGAAGGGGAACTATTGCTTTTTTCCTTAAAAGGATATTATTGGATCAGGGAACTAGAAACATGGACAAGACGGAATAAAAGATATGGAATAGAGAATTTAAACATGACCTTCAGTGTATAATAACCCTCACATGTTATCCACTACTTCAATGAAAGTCTAGATGAAAAAGAATACCTGATTGACTTCGAACTCTGTCCGGTCAAATCCAGGCACAAAAATTTCTCGGAATATTCTCAAATCTGGGACCATGGTGTCTAGATTGCATATATATATAATACCAGGAATAAGGAAGCTTGAAAACCCAGTAAAGAAGATACTGTCCTTGCGTTTACCAGAAATACTAGATACTGTTCCAATTTCAATTGGTAGATGATGCAGCAGTGTACCTGTGTTCAAGTCCCTTAACTGCAAAACATTCTTTACATCACTCAAATAATTCACAACCATTTGATTTCCATTGATGGCCACAGCTGATTCAAGCACATCTTTCTCATTTTCATCGAGGATTTCAATCCACGAGCTGGGATCATTCAGATCAACTCGGACTAGCTTGTATTTTGGAGCATTTTTATTAGTCCGAAATGTGAAAACGGTGTCATCATTTGCAACATGATCATAAGAAGCATCAAAATTATCAACAAGCTTGACAAAGGGAAGCAATTCTTTTTTACCCTTAAAACCTTCAAGCCCATTAGATAGTGCTGATAGGTCACAGTAATAAACTTTATTGACAGGATCACAATTTCCAAAAGTGTATAAGAGAACATACTGCACATTCAAAAGGAAAAAAAATAATTAATAAATAGAACAGACTACAGAGAGAAAATATTAGGGCACGGATAAAAGATAAGAAAATTTAAATAAGACAGTCAAGGTTCTTGTTTCCAGAAAATAAGATGAAATCTGATTCATAGAAACTAAGAACAGAAGTGTACACCCAATCTCACAAGGATATTCAACACTAAATATCAGGTCTAGAATTTTATTTATGTTTTTAAAATGACTGAAGTGTGTGCTTTTCTGTAACATCAAAAGAATCGAAGTTCATTTTCACGATATTTTAATTTCCCCGAATGGTAGACTATCATAAAGATGTACTGACTTTTCATGCAAATTAATTACTCCGACACAGTTCATCAATATGTAGCATTCCAGTTTTCCTCATTTTGGTGATAAGTTAACGATATGCTATCACCTTTCAGAAACCATAGTTCTATGTCTATCTTTCAAGTTTTCATATATCAAAGATGCTGTCAAGAATTGAAGAAAAATAATCACTGTTTTTATCAGCAATTTTTAACAAAGTTTGACATAGTTGAATTTAGTACCTTCCCATCTTCGGTCACTGATGCTGTCCGAGTATGTTTAGGATTGTCAGGATCATTCCAACATAAGATATCTTCAGACTGATCTGTGCCTAAAAAATGATAATACAGCTCATGGTGTAGATTAACACTTGTCTCTGTCCCAGCATCCAACTTTGCTCCATCCCTAAATACAAACCATCCAAGGTGAAATTCACATTAAGAACCAATGGTTTCCAAGAATGCATTTGCAATCATCTAAGTTTCAAAAGCTCAGAAACACTACTTCCAAGTCCATAGAATAAAAGATTCCAAGTTTTGTCCTCATTTCTCATGGCATGTTGGTTATGAAACTAAAGAGCACCAAATTTTATGAACAAAAATGTCAAATTCTTTATATGTTCCATCATAATTGTTCACATTCATTCAATAAAATATGCAAACAATGACAAAATGTTTATTTTTCTTTTTCAAATACAAAATCTTTCAGTGAAAAATTAAATACATAGTGAGAATTAAAAGTTTTTAATCACGCATATAAGTCATTCAAATGTAAATGGGATATCACTAAGATTCATCACTTACTTCAGAGCTGGATAACGGCTATAGAAAAAACCTTTGCTATCATGTGTCCAACTAATACTAGAAAACTTTACCTGCATTAAACAACAAGTTACAACATGGTTACTTGTGAACCCCAAATACAAGCTAAGCAATAAAAAAGTGTATATGAAATAGCACCTCATATGTTTGGCTAAGGTAAAAAAAGTAAATTTTAAGCTTAGCCAAAAATTTGTCCCAAGCATGCATACGAGAAAAAAGGTAAAAGTAACTTTTAGTTCAAAAACATGCTACTCCCTCCATCCAATAAAAATAGGTTTGTTTTCTTTTGTAATTTGTCCAAATTATAGCCACTTTCTTTGTTGAAAGTACAGTTCATTTCTTAGTTTTCAAATAAACCCCATTCTTTAAAAACTCGTTTTTTCCCAAGCTTATTTTCAACCAAACATTCTTCCAATAAAATAATTTTGCACGTAAATCCAAAACATTTGCTTTTTTTTTAATCATACATTCTCTAAAAAATCGCTATTACAAAATCTATTTTTTTCAAACAATGGGACTCAAACAAATTCTTAATATGCCTTGTTATCAACAAATATGACATACTCCTATTTAAATCATTATTCAATATAGGGGTATATTAGGAAAAATGTAAGTAAAATTTATTATTCAATGTATGAAAATGAAACAAACCTATTTTTGTGGAACGGAAAGAGTCTTTTTTTAAGCATGTTTTTACTTTGTGCAAAAGAACTTTTTATTTTTTTTTGCCCAGCCAAACATGCTCAATATTTTCCAATACATAAACGTTACCCATGAAACTGTATCAGGCTCAACAATCTTATCCTCAATCCGCATAACTTTAATGGTAACCCAATCGCTTCCGCTCGAACTAATGCCATATGCCAAGTACTTGGCATCCTCACTAGCTGAACACGTTCTCAATGACACAGTGCCATCCTGACTTAGTGTATTTGGATCAAGCAAAATCTCTGGTTGTCCATCCAAACTCTCCTATAATACATCACATTAAATTCCAAATAAATTGTTAAGTAATTATAAAACTTAGAAAAAATAAAATAAAAATCAAATCTTGACAAGTACCTGAATGTATAGCACTTTTTGTGGTTGTAAACCGGAGTTATGGAAGTAAAAGAACTTATCACCGGCCCTAAACGGAGTATCATACTTCGGAAAATCAAACATTTCAGTAAGTTCTTTGTGGAGCTTTTCTCTCGTTTCACATGTTTTAAGCACGGAATCTGTTAATTCCACCTGCTTTTCCACAAACTCCCTGGTTTCCTCTGAATCTGGATTCTCAAGCCTAGCCAAAAACCATCAAACCAGTATTTCTAAAATTAGGAAAAATGTCCTTCATAATTTCCATGATACCAGTCATATAGTTTTAAAAGATTTAACAATTTTCCTTGGCATGGAATTCAATTCTCACTTTCTCAGAATGAAAGTTTAACAAGAAATGAATATTTTATTATTTGGAAATTTATCTACCTTAATTAACACCAAGTCTCACTTCTAAACTGCTAAATATAAAGGGTCTGTTTTCCCACAAATTGAAACAATAAAATAAATTCTCAAAAATTTACCATCGGTAAGGGTCAGGAATCATTACACCGTGATAATCATCAACAACAGCTTCATCACGTCGAGCAGAAGGGTACTTAATCTGCTCATTAACAGCAGATAGCGAGCCCATAATAGAAATTTTACAGAGAGAATGAGAGAAAGATCAAAACGAAGCCTTCAAATTTGAAGCCAACTCGTGACTTGCTTGTGTTTATGAAAATGTCTATAAGAACCCGAAACCTCACCAAAGTTGGGCACAAGTACACGGCAGTGGCGAGTGACGTGGGCGCAAGAATTTATGGAAAGTGAGAGGAAAATGGCGTTGCATGAGAACATATTTACAGCCATGGCGGGTGGGGGAAGTAGGGTTTGGAGGGCTTGTGAAGTATGGGAGTTGAGAAAAAATGTGGCCATTTGTGGGCAAAATGACGCCATGACTTTGGTGGGAAATCAATAACTCCTTTTTCAGGGAATCTACTTGCGTTGATTTAGCCATTTAGGATTCAAGAATCCTACCTATTTTTGAAAAAATGTTGCCATTCTGTGGGCAAAATGACGCCATGATTTGGGAATCAAAATCTCCCTGTTCAGGGTATCTACTACGTGTGTTAATTTATGATTTGAGAATCTATTTTTGGTCCATTACATGATCTGACAAGGTGGAATCATTTTTATGGAGATATATATCTTATTTCATCAATTAAATGTACGGGTATGAGAACATTTTACTGATTTTATCGTTTATGCCCTGATTGGATTAGATAAAAATCAGACTTTATAGTATATTTTGACAATAATTCATGAAAGTCAAAAGGTTTCAAGAAATTAAGAGAATATGTAATATTAGTGAAAAATTAAACAGAGTATAGTATAAGCACATGTTCGGTGGAGATAAAAATAAGATTTATATAGATTTTGATAAAAATTAATGAAATGTGTGGTTGGAAAGTTGTAGGTCACATGAAATATATAATTAAAATTAATTGTTGATTTTGACTGAAATTGAGATCTGGATTTATTTTCCACCAAATAGGGGCTAAGGGAAAAAAATAAAAAAATAAAATAACTCTACCCATGCCATCTTTGGTATTGATCCCGCTAGATGCCATGGCAAATTTTCGTAATGAAGTATTTTTTTCAATTTGTCACAAATTTCGAGAAGAACATGTAGCATTTATGAGAAACTACATTAATGTTAACTAATACCTAATGGATTCATTTACTTTTATTATCTATTAGATATCGATCAAGAATTTTGGGAAAAATGAAGAAGATGAAGTAAAAAAACTCATTAACACTAAAAAATAATTATATGCTTTCAATTCATAAGAAAATCATATAATTTCATTTCGAAAAATTTAATTTTATCCAAATTTACATTTGATTAGGCTTTTCACAATTCTCGATAGAATGTAATTTTTTTTTTTTTTTTGAAATCTTGTTTTTGTTGATAAGTTGTGTTTAATAGTTGTTATTTTTGATATTTCATGCTATTCTCGACATTTTAAAAGTTATTATTGACATTTGAACCATGTTTATCTTGACACTTAACACTTCATCTGTTTAGAATGAGATTTCATTCTGAATAGGAAAGTTCTTTATTCTTAACATTTTAAGTGTACCTCTCAACATTTCATAAATGCTTTATTTACCCACTTATAATCAGAAATGATCATTTAATGCATGATTGACATGATACTTTTTAAAATGAGTAGTATAGATTATGTGTAAATTTATTATTGGTTAATACAATTTTTAATTATATAAATAATTTTGTCTTCATGTAGATTTTAAAATTGTTAATGAGAGCATTTTGGTCTAAATTATAGTAAAATCGACATTGAAGAAATTTTGGACATTTTTTTTGCAATTTCCTCTTCTTAAAATCATCATATCGTGATGATTTGGATATTGCACGGTTCCCACTGCCTATTTCATATAAGAAATATCATATAGTTTCGAATATTTCCCGTTCAATTATACTTTTTATAGGACTTGTATTGGTGTAAAAAACTTAATCAATTTTAATGCAACAAGTCGAATTTGCATATTTTTAAGTTTTATTAGAATAAAGGGAATTTTTCATAAGTGTCACTAAATTTGAAAATACACTAAAATTTGTCACTTTTATTAATTGTGCTAAAAAATGTCATCTTTTTGTGTGAATGATCCAAATTGCCCTTAGTGATACCTTTTTGGGATTATTTAATGTTCATTAATACTGATTTGAATGCTCATAAGTGCTATGATGTGATTAAATAATTTGTATA
>CAIGRF010261343.1:0-11088 GCA_903798235.1 Fraxinus ornus
GTCATCAAGAGTGTGGATTAAGATAATTTCGAGTTCTTGACTAATAAACCTTAAGAATATATTAAGATATAATTAGATGATTGAAGCATGATCGATGGTTAGGAGAAATTAGATCTCTAGAGTTTAAGCACATTAGTATTAATCTTGTTTAATTGCATGGTTAATTAATTAACTTAGTTCAATTAGTTATCTCATTCCACTATTCTTATTTTTCTAGATAAAATGAAGGTTATTTTAATTACAGGAATTATCAGGATTTGATTTCAATCCCTTTGAAAAACGATACTCTACTCTCACTATATTAAAACTTGACACCGTACACTTGCGATTGGAAAATTCTCACGTCATGCATGATCGAGTCCCCTTCAAGAATAAAAAAGGTGAGGATGCCATAATCGTAAACACTCTAACACTCAAGTTTGTGAATGAAAATATCCAGATACAGGAGTGACACATGGTAAAGAAGAAAAACGAGAGTCGGGATCTATATTTAGAGAGTGAGAATTACCATGTTAAATTACATTTACGAAGTTAATGATTGTGATTATTTATAAGAAATGAAACGAGTTAAGACGTTCTGGATGCTTGACATGTAGTGTCATCTTATCGTCTCATTAGTTAAGCTTTATGACGTCACGCTGTATTGTCATAGGCATCACAGGCTTGTGACCCTAGCACCCTCTCCTAGGTGAAAAAGAAGGAATTTGACTGCCAACCATAATTGCAAAAAATGATCGTTTGATCACATCTCAAGTGGTTCCATGTTGTCATGATACAGCTTGCATGAGGCGCCTCAGGGTTGTCGCAACCGCCTCTAGCATTAAAAGCCTGTATTGTATGTCTAAGGGTTGAAGTCCCTCTCATTGCCTCGGAGCGAAGACTTGATTCTTCAGCTGCAAGTTAAGCCGCCTTGAAGGCATTTGTCTATGAGCGTTGGGCCATACTCTCAATGCCTCCCATCACCTTGTAAAAATAGTCAACGAGGCAATGAAATATTTCCTTACCTCTTCAGAGGTAACAGTGCTTGCATGACA
Source organism: Fraxinus ornus (assembly GCA_903798235.1). Taxonomy (NCBI): domain Eukaryota; kingdom Viridiplantae; phylum Streptophyta; class Magnoliopsida; order Lamiales; family Oleaceae; genus Fraxinus; species Fraxinus ornus. The sequence goes on from CAIGRF010261343.1 coordinate 1,035, forward strand.
TTTTTACTCAGCCACATAGGCATAAGGGTAATAAGAACCATTAGTTCCATCGATAATTATGAAACTAAACCACAACCTAACCAAATGGTTCATGTTTGATTTGATTTGGTTCTCTAACTAAAATTTCTAAATTAGTAATGCAAATTACAGTGCATTCTATCACCTAGAATTAATACTTACATCGGAAAATTAAAACAATAAGCTTATTCAAGGCAAACGAAAAATTTCATCTTCATACAAAATATGTCAAATAAAACCATTCATCAAATCAATATATATATAAGAAATCGATTGGTTCTTGATTCCATGATCATAATCGTTTAAAATTTAAATAGAACCTACTAATTTGTTTCAGTTGATTTATGTTGTTTTGTCTACCCCCATAAAACTTTAGTATTTGTATTAATGTTGGAATATATGCAAGTTGCATCACCATCACGCTCAACAGCTTCTCTCCAGCTCATCAGCTTCACCAGCAGCATGTCTTCCTTCCAAATCCTTCTTATCACACGGCCATCACATGCTTCATCTAGATTCTTCTTTAATTTGTTATGTAGTTAGTTTGTTAGATAGTTTAGTCTATAAATAGATCAATGTACTCAAAGTATTACTTAAGCTTGATGAATAATAAATCTCCTTCATCAGTTCCTTCAATATGTGTTTTCATATTGAATCTATTTTTTATTTTCTTAACAATTAACTTACAAAACTCTCAATCAATGCTATTTTTTGGAGACTTGAGCTTAGTCAAAGTTATGAAATCATAAATTTGATTTTGATTTTGTATTTTGTTCAAAGATTTGAAGTTCGACAAGAAAACCTTAAAGACTTGTTAACCAAGATTATGGTGTGGTGACTCGTGTTTGTGTGATGGACAACTGCACATTTGTAATTATGTCATGTAATGTGGAAAATAGTTGCCCCAGCCAACAACCAATAAACATGACATTGTGCAAAATAACTTTTGAAAAAATCATACGGTGTGAAGTGAGAAAAACATACTCGGAAATTTGAGTCAATAATTCATTTATTAGAGCTACCCAATATTACGAAACTCTGAACAATCACTTTGTGGCTATGGTTTATGATACCTAATTCCTTCTAATATTTAAAATTGCACCCATAATCCCTTTTCTTTTGCCAAATTAGAAATAAGGCCCTTACTAACAAAACACCATAATTATATTAATGAAAATATTAAAGAAGATCAAGCTTGCGCCTCTATTTTTCTGACCCCATAAAAAGTCCTTTTTTTATTTTTTTCTTAATGTTTGATCTTAGACCATGTCTTTAGCAACTACCATATGAATTTCATGCCATTTAACCCAATTAGAAAAGATTGTTGTCTTCGTTGAATGTTTTGGGAACTGAACACCGACCAAAACAATTGAATTCACTTACTACATTTATGTCTGTGCAATTGGTGTCAACAAAGTTGATCAAACCTTATTTCTTCCCAGTGCAGGCTGCAGCCGGAATTGTTGGCTTTTTGTTGCACGTGTGTATCTCGAGAACCCATGGTTGTAAAAAGTGGGCCAATTAGATAAATAATTGTATCGAATAGAATAGAGAAATAGAGATGAGTCCAGTTACTTAGTCTGAGTAGATACATCTACTTGTTTTATCAAATTCAAACTCGACAGTTCATAACAAGTTGTATAATGAGTTACACTGTCTAAATTATGTATCGAATATGACTTTCAAGTCATCCCTTACTAGAGCAAACTTACAAATGGCCCGTTTGGTAGAGTTTCTACTTTTGCTCATACTTAAAACTACATTAGGTCAACTTCATTTAAAAACTCTTCTAGTGAGACAACGCACTTCTAGAAAATTATCAAGATATGTTCAAAAGTAGATTTTAAATCTCAAAAGCAACTTTCTGCTTTTCAAAAGTCGTACTAAACGGACCAAAAATCAATTAAGAACAATTTACGTATTCTTTTTTTAACATATATGTTGTATCTTGGAAAACCCTTTTGAATGCTTCAAGAAAGGCCAAAAGGGTATCACCTCGTAACGGATAGGTTGGCCAAAGGGAATCCATTTTCCCAAAAGAAAATCTCTATTTTTCCACCACAAATAGCCATTTGAATGTGCTCCATATCCCTCCTTCATACCAACTCACCCACTACACACACAAAAGAATAAAGGTTACATAGAAAACCTAATGAAGATTGGAATCCCACTACCGATGTTTATGCTTGCTGATAATGACTAATTGTGTAGGAAATGTGAAAAATGTTCAATTAATCAAAACCACCACGCGAGAAATGAGTCTCACTTAATATGGCACTTTTAATGGACCTACCATCAATAGTAATGTATGCATCAAACTTCTTGGTTTTGCTAATCACATCAAATGCAGAATTCTCATTCAGTCTACTCCATACAACAGGGGAAATAAATTAAATTTACTGGAAATTGTCACCTTCATTTTGATTGGCTTAATGTCGTTCAACGATACAAGGGATATTTGCTGAAGAGGCAAATTGCTCTTCACAAGAATAAATAGACACCAGTTTTTCCTTGTACAGTATGAAATTTGACAGTATTAACTTCTATCTATCAATATAATAAATGAAATCCCTTGATCATTCACTGCAGGAATCTCTTTCTGGCCAAAGCAAGTCGAGCCAAAATCAACATAAAATGGCAGTGTCAAAATACCGGATTGGATTTCGGTTAAAGCCATTTAAAGAGGTCGTTCAATGTAAGCCAGGCTCGGAAATTTACCGTGACCTCACTCCATTGCTTCACTTAGATTTAGTAGAGCTGCTAAGCTTGGGGTCAGTTTGGTAGTATACCACATCACCAGTATCACTAACATAGTGATCCTGCTTCAAACTTTTCACCAAATCGCCAATAAGATGGAAAGGCAGAGGGCTCGATTTCTTAGGTTCATGATAGTATTTCCCGAGGACAGGTTTAGCTGCCTCTGTCTGCAAAGAAAGGAAAGACTCAAAATGTCAAGATATAATCAACACTCAAACGTGTCATAAAGTCAAATATCAATCATGGCAGCTAATTAATGTGTTAAAAAGGTTACTCACTGCCTCCACTAAATGATAGTGTGGTATTTGAGGGAAGAGATGGTGTATCACATGTGTTCCAATATCGTGGTGGATGTTATTAATCCATCCATAATCACGATCAAGAGTCGTGAGTCCTCCTCTGAGATAACTCCATTCCTACACAAGAAAATTAACTCTTCTAAGGGATCAGTTGTGACCAATTACTTAAGCGTGACAATTCATGTATTCTAAGTAAGCATGTTTGATTATGATTAATAGTAAGTCAAGCCTATTTAAAGTTAGTTGTTTTTGCCAAACAAGATATTAAAGTTACTTCTTTCGCTGACAAAACTTACTTTTTCAGAAAGTCTTAGGGTGTGTTTGATGGATGCTATTGAGAAAAAAATGTATTTTAAATAGTGATATGATGGGAAATATGTGGTTAAAAAGTAAGGAAAATTTATTGAAGTGATGAAAAAAATATTATTTTATTGAAAAATTGTGGTTGAAAATGAGTTTTGAAAGAATGTGGGTCAAACAGGGGCTTAACATACTTTCAAGAAAAGTAACTTTTAATCACAACCAATCATGCTCTATTTCGAGCTCCCAAAGGGAAATCCCAATATATGCTACCTACCCTATCTAATCAAGATGCCGAATATTTCTTAAGAATATAGGAGTACACAAAACGAAAAGAAAGCATAAAATCAAGACACTAAAATACCTTTCCTCGGTACCAGGGAAGTTTATCTTCATGCCCATGGTGATGAAGATAGGTAACAAAATCCAACCACATGACAAAACCCTTAAAAGAAGCAAAGTTATATTAGAAGATTCCCAATGGTTGGAAATAAAACCAATGTGAAGTTCACTCTTTTTCTCCTCTTTTCAGAAAATTAAGTTCTATGTTGACAGCAAACAATGTTACCAACATTGGAAAATTGGAAATTACCCAATACGGCACACCGTAGAGTTGCAAAAGTTTAACTGGACCAAGCACAAAGGACAAACCCACAAGCAAAGCAGCCATTGTTGTCCAGCATATTGTCGAAGTGATCACATCTTTCCTCTCGTTTGGAACAAACAAGTCGCTGTTGGGATCAAAGTGGGAACCAGTCTTTCCCGGACTCCTATTCCACTGGAGACGACAATATTTATCAGCTTAACATACAGTTCTAACCCAAAAAATGAAGAAAGAAAAATATAACCAGTGATGCTGCAGACTTACAAGGTAAAAAGGATAGGCAAGCATGGGGAAAGGCACCGTGAATCGCAATGTTTGTGTAATTTTATCCAAATTCTTGTAAATCTTCTCGGGCAACTAAAAGTAAAAGTAATGATAACTAATGCTTCAGAACCAAACTGAATAAAAAATACTACCCAAGGCCTAAAAAGGCAAAGGATCCATTAAAAGAATAGAGAACTAACTGGATGCCACGATTCATCATTTTCAACATGCCCATGGTTCTGATGGTGAGTTCTATGGCTAATTCTCCTGTAAAATTCATCCAATTAACTTCTTAGAAGACAAAATGTTCAAGAACTTCAACGATAATGTAACAATAAGGGCATGTTAGCAACAGAATATTGGACAGTCTAGCAAAGAATAACAGAGGAGATTTTAACTTGTTTTTCTTCCCCAATCCTATCCTGTGCTGTTCCGTTCAGCATAAAAATCATCACATAAGTATCTTATGAGACCGAAATTAATTTATCAAGTGACACAAACAAGAAAAAGGAAGAAGGAAAAAGCAAGCACGAGCATACCATCCATGATAGGGCACAAGAATTGAAGAATGCAGGATATGTCCAACAACACTGTTCAATTTCCGATTGTTCGAAAAGCTCCCATGGCCACTGAAATACAGTATAAGGGATAAATCACAAAATCATACCCACTCATCAGCATCTAAATCTAAATCAAAATAAAGCACCAACGAAGCCACCATACACACACTAATACATATATAAGTTAATTCAGAGCCAAAAATTAAAGAAAAATAATGGGATATATGGATGTACCAATCATGGCCAAGAACAAAGAATGCCCAAAACATTGTTCCTTGAGCAGCCCAATAAAGAGGCCAAATGAACCAATTGTTTAAATATGCTGCACCTGCAGCTAACCCAAAAACAATTGCCACATCCCTCACAACATAGCTCATAGATCTCCATGGATCCTTAACCCAACAGTGCTTTGGAATGGCTGCCCTTATATCAGCCAATTTGAATGGTGGGGGTGCCCCATAATCAAATTCTCCTCCTCCTTCTTTCCCAACCCCATTGACACCAACAACTTTCTCATTTTTCTCCCCTTTCTCATATTCATCCAAAGATGCAATCCTCGATGGAGTACTCACTTTCGAAGCCCATTTTTTGTCACTCGAAAGCCTTGGAATTGACACTGGAGAGAATTTAGGATCAAAAATCTTTTTGTTTGCATGTAAAAATTGAACCTTTAGGGGATGGGTGTGGTTTTTTATTGAATTTGAGAAGAAACCCGTTCTGGGCTTTGTAAAGTTTTGAGGGAGGGGTCTAATGCCACATTCTGACAAGACCCAACTGGCCATTTGCTTGCATACAGAGGGGTTTCAATTCTGTGTCCAAAAAACGCAGAGATAAAAATGGAAGAAGAAAAGAGGATGGTCTGAATGGAATGAATGAAGAAATCAGAGGCTTATATTAGCCAACGAAAATATCTCTTCTGCAAACTTGTAACAATAATTAAAAATTAAAAAAACAAATACACCATGTATATATATACAGCGAGAAGGGGAGAGGGGTGGGGGTGCTCCTCAATTCTCTTGCAAATCGTAACAGAAGCACTCGCGTCTTGTTTGGTTAGCAGTTAGCACAAGGGAAAAATTGCACTATTGGTCTCTAATCTATTACCATATTAGTAAGTTGGTCTTTGATGCTTAAAAGTTAAAACAATAAGACAGTTGGGACGAACTTTTCGTTATAGTTAGTTATATAATCGGTCTATAATGGGAAAATATTCCAAATTCTATCATGTCTGATGCGACCCTCATGAATTCAATTTCATAAAAATTTTAGCTTTTGCTTAATCCCAATTTTTTTAAAATAATTTTTTTTTCTCAAACTTATTTTCAATCTTACATTTTTTAGGATTAACTATTTTTAATTAATTTTTAATCATGCATTGCATAGACTTCTACTAAAATATTGATTTTTAGCCAAATCAAATTGGGGCTTAGTTTCTTAACTAAGAATCTAAGATGGTGCTTAGAAATTTGAAGAAGAACAAATTTTGTTAATAAAATTTAAAGAAGATTTTATATATTTTTTTGTTTTCGGGGATCGGTTGAGAAGTTACATTAAAAGATTAATTGCTTGTTAGTACGTCTTTTAAATGCTTGTAAGTAGTAAATTTTACGAAATGCGAGGATAATAGGGTGTGGGTGTTATGAAACCTAATGTAAGCTGACTAATTTGTCGATTTTAAAAGTTGAGCATCATCTTGCTATTAAGAAAAGTTTTTAGTCCATTGTGAAATTTTCTCTTTTATCTGATTCCTGTCCTTGTTAGTGAACTGTGAATAATATAGACCTTGGTGGCATTAGGGTTTTGATGGCCCATTATACCGACTTAATGACATAAATAGCACTAATTTGATATAATATTAATCTCATATTTTCCTAAGAGCAATGCGTCAAACTTTATAAATTAACAAATTAGTATTTGTGTGTGTCATTTTCTATGTGAGTCAAGAAGAGAAAAAAATATGGTAAAAAGCCTTTCTTATTTGCTCATATTATCGACAATGAAATAAAAATATATATACTAAAATCTTCATTTTCCTTGCCTGTGGAAATAATTTTCTTTCATTTTTTCTATGCGATTGGGTGGAAAATTGACTTTTATTAGATTCCCTTGGATTAGGGTTGAGCAAAGAACTTTATTATTCCGTAACCCAATCGAAAGCAATAAAAATTAAGAAAGTGGTAATAATCCTTTTGTTTCACGTGATCGAGAATTATAAAAGACATGTTACAATTTCAAAGTATGAAAAAGAATAGTAAAATTATTATTTGACATGCTATTTACCTCAATTAATTTCCCGAAAAGGGTATTCTCGTATTGGACGGTGGTGTCAAAATTCATATATTTGAAAATAATGGGTGGATAGGATTTCCATTGTAGGTCTTATTATCTATTAATAATTAGTTGATGACTTTCTTGGAACGACTTTTTTGTTTGATCAAAAATGCAAATCACATGGCTTGGGGGTATGAAATTGACCCCACTTAGAAGAGCCCTTAGGTTGATACAATTATATGAAATATGAAAAGGGTACAATGATAGAAACCAACATTGCGAGAAAGATTTTTTCTAACTTTTTTTTCATGAATGTAATGAGTCTATCCTCTCTTCTTTATTCATATTAATAAAACAAATTTTTCATTTGTACAGAAATGAATCTACAGAAAAGTGCCAGAAAACTCACATGGGAGTGGGCCTCATGTGAATAAAATATTGTAAAAAAAAAAAAGGACCCCACATGTTTGTGTTTTTTGTTGCATTTCTGTATGNTTCTGTTGCATTTCTGTATGTGTGTCTCTGTACACACAACATCTCTTTTAATAAAACTTAATCTAATGCAAAACCAAAATACTCGAAGGACTCTTTTGACAAAATCAAAAATATGTAATTGTCAGCAAAATTGTTTCTTCTTTTTTTTTTCGTCGCTTCAAATCCAAAAAATTCTTCTTACTTACACATAAGACATAGGTCGGCGATTCGGCACTGGATAAAAAAAGGAAAATGCCCATTTTAGAATAAGTGGTTAGGATTGTCTATTTAGATCATAATTTTTGGGACATTCAAGGTTTACTTTGTTTCTCTCTCTCTCACCATTTCAGATATCGATATGCAAGATATGAATAGCTTGAGATTCTTGATGTCATGATTTAGATTATCGATGCTACTACGTTTGTATATAAGATAGTGCGTTTAAAGTTTTTCTCCCACATCAAGGGAATCTAGAAATAAATACGAAATATAAAATTTTAGTAAATAATTTATCTTCAATTTGTGGGATTTCCCCCTCATGTTGTTCAGTTGCACGTGGAAAAAGAATAAAGAAAATATTGTATAAATTAGTGTTTTAACCATGGAAAAATCAATCAAAAAAGGAGGGACAAGGTAAAATTAAAAATGATGTTTTTTATTTAGGGAAAAACAAGATGGCCAGGCCACATGGGCCTTGGCCATTCGCAGCATTATTGGAGTAAGTGATATGTCTCCCATCCATCCGTCCCCAGATAAGTTGGGAGGAACAATTTCCATCACAAATTGTAAGCGGGACGTGAACATGGTTCCCGCCTTGAATTCTTCGAACCTGTCCCAAAATATTTAGTTTATTATATTTTTATGTTATGATCATATTTTTTTAAAAATAACAATTAATTAAAAGGGACAGTAAATAGAGATTTCTAATTTATAAAGACTTTACAATTAGAAAGGAAAATCATCTTTTTTTTAAAACTGATATCTTCATCAGATATGTAATTATATTATATTAATATTACACTCAAAAGGGGATGTAGCTCAGATGGTAGAGCGCTCGCTTAGCATGCGAGAGGTACGGGGATCGATACCCCGCATCTCCATTTTTCTGTTAGAATAAATTTTGTTAGCTTTCATCCGGAATCTCCAGTCGCATTAATTCTCTCCTTGATTAGAAATAATTTCAAGTTTGAACTGTTGAAATGTGTGCATAGATATTGACAAACACACAATTAATTGAATTCCAAAAGAAATTTTTATGAATAATGTCATTTGTACACTCGTTTTGTTTGTACATTATTGTTTATATTATAAAGGTTGTCAACAATTGATTGGGTGAAAAAACTGTCCAATAATGTATTTTCACATGACAAAGGATAAAAAGATGGTGTAAAAAATGATACATATGTATATGATTGAATTTTTAAAAACTAGCTTTACATACTCTTCAAAAATAATAATATAAATATATAAACACGTGAAAATAACAATGTTCTGTAAGCGCGATTTAAATGGGCTAAGTTAACCACCTAGGCGTGCTTTATTAATATTTTTCAGTATTTTTTTCCCTTTTTGAACATTTTATATGACTTTAGTTTATTAACGTTTTCATTTGCTCTGTCCACGGAATGTTCTTTTGATATTGTTATTTCAGGCCCTCAAATTGTTCAAGTCAATAAACCTAGATGGCCACAAGATATAGTGGAACTAGCAATAATGCTAGCTCGTTCGAGGATTGTACTGGTTAGCTCGCCAACAGAACTTACTCGACAAGTTGCTAAGTACACGAAACTTGACACGAATATCGTGATCAAGAGGCAATCAGAGACTTCATTGATAGGGTTATTGCTCACTATCAAGAATAGTTGATAGAAAACGCACTAATGGCTAACATATATATTTTCCTTGTGTTCTCGCCAACTTGGTTCAGCCCACTAGAGAAAGCCCTCCTTTCGATCGCGGTTTGAACCAGGGTTAATGCTTTCACCTCGTGACAAGCTCAGACTTTTGCTTAGTACACTTTTTTCATTCTAGTACAATGTTTGGAACCTCATCACAACCATGTGTTATGAAATTAGATATATGTGAATTGCAATTTCATTAAAGCTGTTCCATCCATAAAACATTTGATGGAACTGGTTCCAGGCTCTGAAGTTCGTCCTTCACCCCATAAATTGATGCAGGTTGTAGTGGGATAACAAGTATTTGGTTTATCTGCATGTGCAATGTCTTGGTGATTCCAATTATTTTTCTATCGTGATTGATCAGTCATGTACCGAATACAGAGGGAGAATCACTTATTGAGTTGTGAGAAACACGCTGGAGTGAATGAGTCTTTTTTTAATAGTGATAAATTAATATCATTTGTTCATGGAAAGTTAACGAGACATAATTCCTCGCTGAAAGATCCAAGGCAGGGTTATAACTTGTAAACTGCAACCAATAATTCTGTGGTTAGTTACCTCCATAAGTTTTTATTGTGCTTCAGAGACATAGTACCGTGTGGGATT